>CM050220.1:8330000-8342500 GCA_027475355.1 Coilia nasus | reverse complement strand
TTTTGAGATTTTACAGTATAGCTGATGTTTATATGCGACATGTTGAGATTTTTACAGTAGAGCTGATGTTGGCATGCAACATATTCAGATTTTACAGTAGCGCTGGTGTTTACATGCGAGATGTTGAGATTTTACAGTAGAGCTGATGTTAACATGTCATGTTGAGATTTTACAGTAGAGCTGATGTTTACATGCAAGATGTTGAGATCTTTAATGAAAGCTCACATCTACATGTGAGATGTTAGGATTTTACAGTAGAGTTTACATGCGAGATGTTCAGATTTTATGGTAGAGCTGATGTTTACATGAAAGATGTTGTGATTTTACAGTAGCACTGATGTTTACATGCGACATGTGGAGATTTTACAGTGACGCTAATGTTTACATGGAACATGTTGAGATTTCACAGTGACGCTAATGTTTACATGGAACATGTTGAGATTTTACAGTAGCGCTGATGTTTACATCTGACATATTGAGATTTTACAGTAGAGCTGATGTTTACATGAGATGATGTGATATTACAGCAGACCTGATGTTTGAATGCTCAATGTTGAGATGTTGAAGTAAAGCTCACGTTTACAAAAATGTTACAGACTTTTTTTCATGAGTGGCTTTCAACATCGAGTGTGTCAGGGGGAAAAAAAGAGTTTTGTCGTCATCCCACACAGTTAATCCCTGAACATGTGTGTTAGAACAGTGTATTATGGTACTGCGCAAATATGTTACAGGGTGTGTGTGTGTGTGTGTGTGTTAGTCAATGTGTGTGTGTGTGTGTGCGTGTGTGTAAAACAGAAAAACAGTTGGTGTATCTGTGGGTCTTGGTTTCCGTCTGTGAGTATGTGTGTAAGCGAGAGAGTGAGTTGGAGTTATTGTCTGTATTTGTGTATGTGTGTGTGTTGTTTTGCATGTGTGCGGGACCGGGTGGAACAGAACACCAGGATTTAGAGAGAATGTAGGCCAGCCGTGTGTGTGTGTGTGTGTGTGTGTGTGTGTGTGTGTGTGTGTGTGTGTGTGTGTGTGTGTGTGTTGTGGGAGGGACAGATGCGCTGCCAGTAGAGAGTAGTAGCACAGAGGCAGCTCATACTCGCCCACCATGAAGACCATCCTCTCACTGCACAGGAAATGGGCACACACCGTCAAAGCCATCCGCATTCTGCATGGCTTCGTAAGTGTGTGTTTGTGCGTGTGCGTTTGTGTTTGTGTGTGTGTGTGTGTGTTTGTATTCCAGCAGGTGTTTATGCACATAGTTAATTGAGTATTGGTTTTTTTTTTTCCTGTGTGTGTGTGTGTGTGTGTGTGTGTGTGTTTGTATTCCAGCAGGGGTTTATGCACATAGTTAATTGAGTATTGGTATTTTTTTCCTATGTGTGTATGTGTGTGTGTTTGTGTGTTTGTGTGTGTGTGTGTGTGTGTGTGTGTGTGTATGTGTGTGTATGTGCGTGTGTAACTAAATGACGTAGTGTGTAACTGCCGTGTAAGTCTAAATGACGAAGTGTGTAACTAAATGATGTTAAGAATACGGCTTCAGATATAGTCTGCGCATCATGCTACTATGCACAAGTACTGTGTGTTCTTTGTAAACTAGCCTTCAGTATGTGTGTGTGATTTTATTGTAGACCTGTGTGTGTATGTGTGTGTCTTGGTTTTAAAGCAGTCAGAAGTAGTCAGTGTGTGCATATGTTAATTTGCAAATGATGAGTGTGTATGGGTGTGTGGTGTGTGTTTGTGTGTAAGAGAGTTCTGAGATTCTGAGACTTTATATACTTATATACTTTCAATCAGGTGCCTACTTACACAGTTGGTATTCAAAAAAGCTATTTGTGAAGCTTGTTTGTGAATCACTCATGTTTGTCATCCAAACATTTATCTTTCTGTCTGTCTGTCTGTCTGTCTGTCTTTCCATCTGTCTGCCTGTAAAAAGCGGTAGTAATTTCCTGTGATGCATTCATTTAATACGGCTTTTGGTCTCTCCCCCTCTTCACCCTCCCTCCTCTCTCTCTCTCTCTCTCTCTCTCTCTCTCTCTCTCTCTCTCTCTCTCTCTCTCTCTCTCTCCAGAACCCAGTCATGGAGGAGGTGGTCTGGGAACAATACACCGTTACCCTCCACCGGGTGAGTACACACATCTACACACACACACACACACACACACACACACACATCCATTCATCTGCATCTATACACACACTTGCACACCACACACACACACACACACACACACACACACACACACACACACACACACACACACATCCATTCATCTGCATCTATACACACACTTGCACACCGCGCACACACACACACACACACACACACACACACACACACACACACACACACACATCCATTCATCTGCATCTATACACACACTTGCACACCACACACACACACACACACACACACACACACACACACACACACACACACACACACACATACATACATACATTCATCTGCATCTATACACACACTCGCACACCACACACACACACACACACACACACACATTCATCTGCAAACCTGTGAAATAGTGTCAGTTTTCGAAGGTATTACACTTGTGTCTCAATATACCAAGTTTGTTGTGAGCATCCAATAAGCTACAGTTATAACCTTTTATGAATGTGTTTATAGCCTTAAGAATACAAGCTTCATAGAAAGTGTTACTGGGGTGTCTAAACTGAGGTGATGTTGGATAAAGCCCCTCCTGTCTTGATGTTTATTACAGATGGTGGTGTTTATAAAAGAGGCCGGTATTTGTTGGAGGTGTTGGTGTTCATTAGAGATGTCTGTGTTTGTTACAGATGCTTGTGTGCTGGCATATATTGGAGATGTTGTTGTTTACAAGAAATGCTGGTGTTTATCAGCTATTTGGTGTTTAGTAGAGATTGTGGTGTTTGTAAATGATGCTGGATTTTATTGGAGATGTTAGTGTTCATTTCTGTTTATTATAGATACTGCCCCACTCTCTCTCTTCCTCTCCCTCTCTCTCTCTCTGTCTCTCTCCCTCTCTCTCTCTCTCTGTCTCTCTCCCTCTCTCTCTCTCTCTGTCTCTCTCTCTCTCTCTCTCTCTCTCTCTCTCTCTCTCTCTCTCTCTCTCTCTCTGTCTCTCTCTCTCTCTCTCTCTCTGTCTCTGTGTCTCTGTCTCTCTCTCTGTCTCTCTCTTACTCTTCCACGTTATAGCTCACACCTCTCTAATTTTGACTTTGTAACTATCTCTCTTTTCCTATTTCCCTGTCCCCGGACCATCTGGATAGGAGGATAAGGCTGTGTGTGTGTGTGTGTGTGTGTGTGTGTGTGTGTGTGTGTGTGTGTGTGTGTGTGTGTGTGTGTGATCCACTAGTAACTTGTCATCAAATTACTGCTGTCATCTAGGGAGTGAAGGGGGGCAGGTAGATATACACTGACACTTGCTTTCATACACACCACACACACACACACACACACACACACACACACACACACACACACACACACACACACACACACAGCCTTATCCTCCTATCCAGATGTTCCAGGGACAGGGAAATAGGAAAAGAGAGATAGTTACACACACACACACACACACACACACACACACACACACACACACACACACACACACACACAGAAAGAGATAGAAAAAAGACAAATGCACACATAGTCACACATGAATACACTCTCACGCACACACCTAGGCCTGTAAAACCTTTGGTCAGCTGGTCTGGACTCAGTGTTTTTCATGTGAGGTTTGCCCAGTGAGGTTTGGCCTTTCAGGCTCTTTCTGTGAGGTTTGCCATTTGAGGTTCATTCTATTGGGTTTGCCCAGTGAGCTTTGCCTTGTGAGGTTTGCCCTTTGAGGTTTATTCTGAGAGGTGTTTCCTGTGAGCACTATGAGGATCATTCTTTCAGGTTTATCCTTGAGGTTTGTCTCATTAGGGTTCATTCTGTGAGTTTTGCCCTGTGAGGTTTGCCCTGTGAGGTTTGCCCTGTGAGGTTTGCCCTGTGAGGTTTGACCTGTGAGGTTTGACCTGTGAGGTTTGACCTGTGTGAAGCTCCTGGGTGAGCCAGTCTGGACTGAGGTCTATCTTTTGGAGCATTACTTAGATACAGAGACATACACACAGCACAGAAATACACCCAAACACATTCAACCTCAACTTTACTGTTTTGTTACGTGTGTGTGTGTGTGTGTGTGTTTTGGCTGTGTGTTTAGGATGCCAAGATGGGCTTTGGGATGGCGGTGTCAGGGGGGCGGGACAACCCTCACGAGGAGACGGGGGAGGTGTCAATCATCGTGTCAGACGTGCTGCCAGGGGGCCCTGCAGAAGGACTGCTCTTGTGAGTCCCCCACTTCTTCTCCATCTCACAACCTGCACCTCACTTTACGTCCACCTCCCAACCTGTACCCCTCTTGTCTAAATTCACGTCCCATCCTCTACCCCACTTCTCCTTACTCCACCTCCCAACCTGTACCCCTCTTGTCCAAATTCACGTCCCAGCCTGTACCCCACTTCTCCTTACTCCACCAGCCTACCTGTACCCCACTTTTTCATATCCCAGTCTTCATCCCACTTTTTGGGGCAGTGGTGGCCTGGCAGTTAAGATGGCAGACCTGTGACCACAGCAGGTTGCAGGTTCAAATCCACCAACTGCCAGTAGTGCCACTGAGGTACCCTGAGCCTGGTACCGTCCCCACACACTGCTCCCTGGACGCCGTTGTCATGGCTGCCCCCTGCTTAGTGGTGTGATGGGTTAAACGCAGAGATGCATTCGGAACAGACCATTATCGGTACTTGCCCTTTCCTTACAATGGGTACAGACCATTATACTACTTATCTCTACTTGGTGTCTATAGCATCTGTTGTCATTTCTCTCATTTTTCTCGAGTTCATAGTTGCATAGTTGTGCAGACTTATCTGTTATCTCTGCTTGATGTCTATAGCGCCTTCTGCTGGTTATTGGGACAGAACATCATCAGTTATTTCTTCATGTCTATAGCAATTTCTGGTAACCAATGGAACAGACCATTATCAGTTATCTGTACTTGTTGTCTCAAGCACCTCTTTGTTTGCCAAGCGAAAGCACTTACAGCAGTCTGTATGGTTAGGGTTAACTGCTCTCTCTAACTGGCCTCTCCCGTCTATGTTCTCCCTAATTCTGCCTCTCTGTCGCCCCCCTGTGGCCACAGTGAGAATGACCGGGTGATGCAGGTGAATGCTGTGCGGATGGAGGGCGTCGAACATTCCTTTGCGGTCCAGACCCTGCGGAAATGTGGCAAAGTGGCCAAAATTGTGAGTGGCTCTCCTCTCCTTTACACATGCAGCTTATGTGTGTGTGTGTGTGTGTGTGTATATGTGTATGTGTGTGTTTCGTTTCACAACTGTGTGTGTGTATGTTTTGTTTGACCCGTGTGTGTGTGTGTGTGTGTGTGTCTTTAGTTGGTGAAACGGGCACGGAAGATTCCGGTAAGTGTTCGGCCCCCCTCCCCCGATGACCGTGTGTTTAGCGGCGACTACAATGACGACTACGACTATGACGACAGGCGGAGTATGTACAGTGGGCGGGGTCCCCTGCCCCCCCGCGACGGCAGCCTGGAGCGTGGGGGAGGGGCTTACAGCGAGAGGGAGGGGCGTCGGGGCGAGCGTGACCACACCCCCGATCGCTCCTACCGCCGAGACGGCAGCCGTGGGCGTGGCCTCGACCTGGAGCGCAGTCCCGACCCTCGTTTCCGTAGCGACCGCGCGCTGGACAGAGACCACAGCCCCAACTACAGCTACCATGGAGACCCAAGCCCCGACCATCGGTTTCGAAGCGAACGAGCCCTCGATCGAGACCACAGCCCTGATCGGCGATACCGTAGCGAAAGAACCCTCGACCGAGACCGCAGTCCAGAACGCCGGTACCGAAGCGAGCGGGCCTTGGACCGGGATCACAGTCCCGATCGCCGGTACCGGAGCGAGCATACGCTGGATCGGCCTCACAGCCCCGCACATAGTTACGGGCGCGGGCGCGAGCGAGAGCGAGAGCGCGTGCCCAGCGACACGAGCGAACGGCGCCCCCCGGAGCCCATGAAGAGGAGCTCCAGTCGAGACCAGCTGGAACGACCGTCACCCCCCCAACGCCATCGGCAGCCCCTCGACCCCCCCCTCAACGTCCTGCTGCTCAAGAACCGGCCCAGCGAAGGTATGCACACATGCCTTCAGATACACAGCTACACATACACACACACAGACACAGACACATCAGCGAAGGTACGCACACATGTTTTCAGAAACACCTACACACACACACACACACACACACGCACGCACACACACACCAGCGAAGGTATGCACACATGCTTTCAGAAACACCTACACACACACACACACGCACGCACACACACACTCTGACCTGGTATGCACACATGCTTTCAGAAACACTCACACACACACACGCACACACACACCAGCAAAGGTATGCACACATGCCTTCAGATGGACATGCACAAACTTATACACACACACACACATTACCACACACACACACCAGCAAAGGTACTCACATACTTCCAAATAGACATACATGCACACACTTACACATACACACACACACACACCAGTGAAGGTACTTACACACTTCAATATATGCACACACACTCACTTACACACACAGGAACACTGGTAAAGGTACACTACACACACACTTCCAGATAGACTGAAGAGCACAGATATTGCATGTCACACTCTATTTAGTTCAAATGTTCAGCATTAACAGTCACATCACATGAGCACTTTGTGTGTGTGTGTGTGTTTGTGTCTGTGTATGTGCGTGCGTGTGTGTGTGTGTATATATGTGTGTGTGTTTGCAGAATACGGTCTGCGGTTGGGCAGTCAGCTCTTCATTAAGGAGATGAGCAGCACTGGACTGGCCTCTAAAGAGGGACACCTGCAGGAGGGAGACATTATCCTCAAGGTAGTCAAGGAGTGTGTGTGTGTGTGTGTGTGTGTGTGTGTGTGTGTGTGTGTGTGTGTTTGTCGGTCTGTCTTTCTTATCCTCAAGGAGTGTGTGTGTGTGTGTGTGTGTGTCTGTGTCTGTGTCTGTCTGTCTGTGTCTGTCTGTCTGTCTTATCCACAAGGTAGTCAAGGAGTGTGTGAGTGAGTGAGTGTGTGTGTGTGTGTGTGTGTGTGTGTGTGTGTGTCTGTCTGTCACTCTGTCGTATCCTCAAGGTAGTCAAGGAGTCTTCATCTCTACTCTGTGTGTGTGTATGTGTGTGTGTGTGTGTCTGTCTGTGCTACCCATAAGGTGTCTCTGCTCTGCTGTGTGTGTGTGTGTGTGTGTGTGTGTGTGTGTGTGTGTGTGTGTGTGTGTGTGTGTGTGTGTGTAAACTAAGAAAACTTCACTCGGGCTGTCTGCATGTGTGTGTGTGTGTATCAATCACCAGGCTCATGTGTGTGAAACCTCTCTCGTGCTGTGTGTGTGTACAGTATACTAATGAAACCTCTCTCGTGCTGTGTGTGTGTGTGTGTACAGTGTACTCATGAAACCTCTCTTGTGCTGTGTGTGTGTGTGTGTGTGTGTGTGTGCAGGCTCATGTGTTTGTGTGTGTGTACTGATGAAACCTGTCTCATGCTGTGCTGTGTGTGTGTGTGTGTGTGTGTAGATAAACGGTACGGTGACAGAGAACCTGTCGCTAGGTGACGCGGGGCGTCTGATCGAGAAGTCTCGCGGCCGTCTGCAGCTGACCGTGCAGCGCGACAGACAGCAGGTGCTCATCAGGATTCCCCCCATGGAGGACAGCGACTCTGACCTGGATGGTACAACACACACACACACACACACACACACACACACACACACACACACACACACACACACACACACAGTTATAGGTGTCTTCGCACATCACTGTGTCAGCTTATCTTGTGTCTTATGTCTCCTTGGGGGAAGAAATATGTGGATGGCCTGAATGATACAAAACACACACACACACACATACACACAGTCACAGACTTATAGGTATCTGTGCACAACACTGTGCACAGCACAGCCCTGCGTCAGCTTATCATGTCTCCTCTGGGAAAAAATATGCGGCTGGGCTGAATGGTACAAAACACACACACACACACACACACACACACACACAAACACACACCCTTACACATGAACTGCTTCACTTTTGGTTCCCACCACAAGTAAATACATTATAAGGGAACATTTCATCCTTCCATGGCTCCCGTCTTATTACAGCCGTTGTGTGTGTTTGTGTGTGTCTGTGTGTGTGTGTGTGGGTGTGTCTGTGTGTGTGTCTGTGTGTGGGTGTGGGTGTCTGTGTGTGTGTGCGTGCTTTCAGACATCTCTGAGATTGAGTCATATCGTTCCTACTCACCTCAAGATGATCGACGAGGCCACCAATCAGATCTCTCCTCCCATTCGTCCAATGAGAGGCTCCGAGACAGACCGAGGTAAGCAGAGGCGAGGTCAATGGCAGCGTATGTTGCTACAGATTCCTGATTAAATGATTAAATGTCTGGTTGTGACATGGTGCAACAAACATGCAATTTTCCTGTTGGGTAGGCTTGTTTAATGAGTTACAGAATTAGCGATAACGTGCATAAACCCTGCCAGAAAAAAAAAAAAAAGCCCACAATTTCATGTTCGAAGTTTCCTGTGTGAGGACAGCAGACATATCCGGCAGTGAAAACTATTGCCATAGTCTGCAGTACACATTACTATGTTGTTTCTTTCAAACTGAAGTAATTGTGTGAAGTAATACCTGAGCGAACCTGATTACGCTGAAGGCGAAACGCGTTGTTCGCTCTGAATAAATCTAAGTAAAGTCAAGCAGTGTGCTGTAGTTATTTTCCCTTTTATATTGCCTGATATGTTCATGCAATCTACTTGCACCTGACCTGTGCAGGCTGTGCATGGAAACTTCAACCCTTTGAAGTAATTGTGTGTTGTAGATGAGTGTGTGTTTATTAGGGTCAGCAGCCTTGCATTCTAATGTTCTGTGTTCCACAGGGATGACCCTCCAAGCCGATTGGCTAAGATGGGAGCCATTGCCCTTCCGACACCCTTCCGTCCTCCAGAGGAACAGGCCCCGCCCCCACAGGAAAGGGAGGAGCCAAGAGAGACAGAGCCAGAGCCTCCAGGTGCTCATTTTGTACTTGGCACTGTGAAAGTCAAACTCACATACACACACACACGCACATACACACACACGACACACACATTACCCTTAGTGATTGATATGCTCTGATACATTTATTTTCTTTGTGCAGTCCCCTCTTCCCCAAAGGTCATCGTTCCTCTAAAGGTCAAGCCGTCCCCCGTACCCCCCAAACCCACACTCAAGCCCAGCGCAGAGGACCTGGAGATCTACGGGTGAGTGCACATGTTTAAACACACACACACACCCACACACACACACACATACACACACACACGAAAATGTATACAGTGCCTAAAACAACAAAGTGTTTGTTTCATTTAGTTTCAGCTGCACATAAACAAATCAAATGTATGTGTCTGTGTGTGTGTGTGTGTGTGTGTGTGTGTGTGTGTTATTTTGTATGTGCTGTGGCAGACCCAACACGGTGATGGTGCGTTTCCAGAAGATGGACAGCGTGGGGCTGCGTCTGGCGGGGGGGAATGACGTGGGCATCTTCATCGCGGAGGTTGCCGAGGACAGTCCAGCTGAGGGAGAGGGCCTACGCACCGGAGATCAGATCATGAAGGCACGTCTGTCTGTCTGCCTTTATCCTCCCTTCCCTATGCACCTCACCTGGCTCCATAGCTCACCTGTCTCACTCAGTACCCCACCTGTCTTACTCACTACCTCACCTGTCTCACTCACTACTGTACCTGTTTCCTTGTCTCACCTGTCTCACTCACTACCTCACCTGTCTCACCCAGTACCCCACCTGTCTCACTCAGTACTGCACGTGTTTCCTTGTCTCACCTGTCTCACTCACTACCTCACCTGTCTAACCCAGTACCCCACCTGTCTCACTCAGTACTGCATGTGTTTCCTTGTCTCACCTGTCTCACCCAGTACCCCACCTGTCTAACCCAGTACCCCACCTGTCTCACTCAGTACTGCACGTGTTTCCTTGTCTCACCTGTCTCACTCAGTACTCCATCTGTCTCATGGTTCATTTGATCTATCTTACTTAATATCTCACCTGTCTCACTTAGTATCTCACGTCTGTCTGTCTGCCTTTATCCTCCCTTCCCCTTTCTCTACACACGTCACCTGGCTCCATGTTACATTACATTACATTGCAATTAGCAGACACTTTTATTCAAAGCGACTTACAAAAGGAGCACATAATAAGCTTACAGATGTGTAGAGAAACAGACTCACATACACACAAGGAGATACATATGACTTAGCTAAGTTTCCTGGAGCAGGGACACTTCAAACACACACCACATACAAGCAGGAGGCACCTAGGTAAAGAGATGGTTAGTAGAGATTAGTGTTATTAGGAAGGGAAGCAGCCTCGGAAAAGAAGGGTTTTCACAAGCTTTTTGAAGGTTGAGAGGGATGTTGCTGCTCTTGTAGGGGCTGGTAGTTTGTTCCACCATTGAGGGACAATGATGTCTCACCTGTCTCACTCACTACCTCACCTGGCTCCATGTCATACCTGTCTCACTCACTACCTCACCTGGCTCCATGTCATACCTGTCTCACTCACTACCTCACCTGGCTCCATGTCATACCTGTCTCACTCACTACCTCACCTGTCTCCATGTCATACCTGTCTCACTCAGGTTCATTTGATCTATCTTACTTAATATCTCACCTGTCTCACTTTGTATCTCACCTCTCACACATTACTCCACCTGTCTCACTCACTACCTCACCTTTTTTATGGTTCATTTAATCAATTACTTACACGGTTCATTTGATCTTACTCAATATCTCAGCTGTCTCACTCAATACCTCACCTGGCACCATATCTCACCTGTTTAACGCAATATCTCACCTCTCACACTGCTCACTATACCTGCCTCCATATCTCAGCTGTCTCATTCAGTACCTCACCTGTCTGATTGCTGTGGAATTGTGCTGTGGGTTTTGAGGTGTGGTCACTGCCACTGGGATAAAGAGTGTTCCCTGTTCTGTGCTGTTCTGCAGGTGAATAATGTGGACTTCCGTGGAATGGTGCGGGAGGACGCTGTGCTGATGCTCCTGGAGATTCCTAAGGGAGAGGACGTCACAATCCTGGCTCAGAGCAAACCGGATGGTAAGATCACATCAGTTACGGTAGCAATTAGTCACTCCCTGAGTTAGCCTAGCACTTAGAGCCTCCCTGAGGTAGCCTAGTATTTAGACACTACCTGAGTTTGCCTATCATGTAGACACTACCTGAGTTAGCCTAACACTTAGGCACTACCTCAGCCTAACACCTTGACACTGTCTTAGTTAGCCTATCACTTAGACAGTACCTATGTTAGCCTAACACTTAGACAGTACCTGAGTTAGCCTAACACTTAGACACTACCTGAGTTAGCCTAACACTTGGACACTACCTTAGTAAGCCTAGCACTTAGACACTACTTGAGTTAGCCTAGCACTTAGACACTACCTGAGTTAGCTTAACACTTACACACTACCTCGGCTTAACACCCAGACACTATCTTAGTTAGCTTAGCACTAACACACTACCTCAGTTAGCCTAACACTTAGACACTACCTCAGTTAGCCTACCACTTAGACACTAATTGAGTAAGCCTATCATATAGACACTATCTGAGTTAGCCTAGCACTTACACACTACCTCAGTTAGCCTATCATATAGACACTACCTGAGTTAGCCTAGCACCTAGGCAATACTTCAGTTAGCCTAGCACTTAGACAAGTACCAGAATTAGCCTAACACTTAGACTAGGGTGACCAGACGTCCCGGTTTGACCGGGACAGTCCCGATTTTTAGTCGCGTGTCCCGAGTCCCGACAAAAGCCCGTCGGGACGCAAAAATGTCCCGGTTTTCACCCAACACCACATCAAGCTGCCCAAATTACAGTGATCGCATATACAAAACTGTTAAATTAAAGCCTAATGAAGTTTCCAGTAATTCAGAGTCAATGTGTGTGTGTGTGTGTGTGTGAGTGACAATGGTAGGTGCGCTCTGTGAAATCTTCGCAGTCAATGTTACAATGTATCTTGCCGTATACAGCGGCCGTGTTTTAACGGTTTTCTTTGATAGCAGACTAGACCATAGACATATAAACATAGACGCCGCATTGAGCTGCTGGCCCGTTGCTGGCATACGTCAGCGTGTCCGCCATATTGGATGTGGCAAATTTACCCCGTAAACCAGTGGAAGTAAATGGGCCGAACTTCATAAAGCGCCTTTCTACAAAGGTATTTAACTCGATGCATTTTATTCACCCATTTAGACACACACGTATATATCTGGGAAACAAGCAGGCATCAAAACAACAGCCTAAATAGTCTAACGTTTAACGTTTATAACGTGATGGTTATAAATAGTGTGCGAAATACTCGTCAATATTCCGTGTAGCAGAG
>CM050220.1:8315000-8325000 GCA_027475355.1 Coilia nasus | reverse complement strand
ACTGGTAGCTATCTCTTCACTGGTACACACACTACACAGACACACACACTTACACACAGACTCACATACACTCATACACACACACACACACACATACACACACACCAAATGCACTATGCAAGACCCGCTGCCACTTCTTTAATGGTACACCCCCAACACACAACTATGGTCACACATTCACACACATTTTTTGCGTTTCAGACACCATAGACCTTAACTCGGCCCATGACGCCTGGTACGGAAGCCTGAAGGAGTCAATCCGGGAGCAGCAAGACAGGGCAGTCTGGGTGTATGAGGGCAAGGTAAGTTTGTATTTATGTGTTGCATGCATGTATATGCTTGTATTTGTGTGTGTGTGTGAGAAAGAGAATGAGTGTGTGTGTGTGTGTGCAAGAGAGACAAAGACTGTGTGCACAGGTTTTTTGTGACTTTGATGATGATTTGTGTGTATCTAGCTGGACGGTGCAGATGAGAATTTGGATCTCTAGGATGACTGCATGTCATACCTGTCGGGTGTGTGTGTGTGTGTGTGTGTGTGTGAGACAGCTAGTGTGTGTGTGTGTGTTATTGTTAATGATGAGTTGTGTGTCTCTAGCTGGATGGTGCAGATGAGAATCTGAATCTCCAGGATGACTGCATGTCGTACCTGTCGGCTGTGTGTGTGTATGTGTGACAGCTAGTGTGTGTGTGTCTGTGTGTGTGTGTGTCTATTAATGTTGAGTTGTGTATTTTTAGCTGGATGGTGCAGATGAGGATCTGGATCTCCAGGATGACTGCATGTCGTACCTGTCGGCTGTGTGTGTGTGTGTATGTGATGGATATTTATAGTGTGTGTGTGTGTTATTGTTAATGATGAGTTGTGTGTCTCTAGCTGGACGGTACAGATGAGGATCTGGATCTCCAGGATGACTGTATGTCGTACCTGTCGGCCGCTGACTACCTGAGTCTGGATAGCCGCCTGACCGACTACGATGACACGGCTGACGAGGGCGGGGCCTACACAGACAATGAGCTGGACGAGCCAATAGAGGAGCCCCAGGTGTCCGGCATCAGCCGCTCTTCAGAGACCGTCCAATCAGAGGAGGTGAGGGGCACCTGTCAATCATTCCATCTGCTAATTGCGTCACTGCAATCAGGTTGCACTTACCTGTCAGTGTTATTGTATCTACCAGTCAAATCACGTGTGCCCCTGCTGGTGGAAAGATGAACTGCAGGCAGGCAGCTGGCAGTCATGAAACATGGACTTGGTCCTGCTGGATCAATCTATTCTTTGTGTGTGTGAGTGTGTTATTGTGTGTGTGTGTGCAGTGTCAATTACCCCTCCATTATTAGGGGGGTACTACCTTTTACATTTTAAATTAATTACATTAATATGTCAGTACAACAGGGGGGGGGGGGGGGGGGGGGGGGGGGGCACTGGGTCTTGATCAGTTCCCCTTGTAATTCAAACTGTGTGTGTATTAATGTGCATGTATGTGTGTTAATGTGTGTGTGTATGTGCATGTGTGTGTCTGTGTTAATGCGTGTGTGTGTGTGTGTGTGTGTGTCTGTGTTAATGTGTGTGTGTGTATGTCTGTGTTAATGTGTGTGTGTGTGTGTGTGTGTGTGTTGCAGCGAGGGCGTCCCCAGCCGCGCATGCGCAGGTCTGGCAGCAGGGAGGTGCTTCGTGAGCCGAGCCCTCCCCCCTCATTCATCCCCGAACCTCCACGGGTGAGATTCATCTCTCCATCACACACTCATTTTTAATCATCTCTCCATCACACACTCATTTTTAATCATCTCTCTATCACACACTCATTTTTAATCATCCCTCCATCACACACTCCTCCTTCCTAATCATCTCTCTATCACACACTCCTCCTTCATTCATCCCCGAACCTCCACGCGTGAGATTCATCCCTCCATCACACACTCCTCCTTCCTAATCATCTATCTATCACACACTCCTCCTTCCTATTCATCTCTCTATCACACACTCCTCCGTCTTAATCATCCCTCTATCACACACTCCTCCTCCTTATTCATCCCTCCATC
This sequence comes from Coilia nasus, assembly GCA_027475355.1. Classification (NCBI taxonomy): domain Eukaryota; kingdom Metazoa; phylum Chordata; class Actinopteri; order Clupeiformes; family Engraulidae; genus Coilia; species Coilia nasus. The sequence continues at coordinate 8,322,966 of CM050220.1, read as the reverse complement.
ACACACTCCTCCTTCATCATCATCCCTCTATCACACACTCCTCCTTCTTAATCATCTCTCCATCACACACTCCCCCCCTCGTTCATCCCCGAACCTCCACGGGTGAGATTCATCCCTCCATCACACACTCCTCCTTCATCATCTCTCTATCACACACTCCTCCGTCTTAATCATCCCTCTATCACACACTCCTCCGTCCTAATCATCCCTCCATCACACACTCCTCCTCCTTAATCATCCCTCTATCACACACTTCCCTTTCATTCATCCCTCCATCACACACTCCTCCTTCCTAATCATCCCTCCATCACACACTCCTCCTCCTTAATCATCCCTCTATCACACACTTCCCTTTCATTCATCCCTCCATCACACACTCCTCCTTCCTAATCATCCCTCTATCACACACTCCTCTATTTCACACTTCTGTGTGGAACTTGCATTTATCTGTGTCCATTCTGTGTGTGTCTGTGTTCCATCAGTACGTGTGTGTGTGTGTATGCATGTTTCTACCTGTGTGTGTGTGTGTGTGTGTGTGTGTGCACCTGTGTCTCACCTGCAAGAGTGTGTTTGTGTCATCGGTGTGTGTGTGTATCTCTGTCTGACCCGCGAGTGTGTGTGTGCATTTGTCTCTCACCTGCGAGTGTGTGTGTATTTTTCTGTATCTCACCTGTGAGTGTCTGTGTGTATCTGTGTCTGACCCGCGAGTGTGTGTGTGCATTTGTGTCTCACCTGCGAGTGTGTGTGTATTTTTCTGTATCTCACCTGTGAGTGTGTGTGTGTATCTGTGTCTGACCTGCAAATGTGTGTATGTGCATTAGTGTCTCACCTGTGAGTGTGTGTGTGTGTTGTGACAGGTGCGACTGCAGTCGCGCGGTGACTCTCGTGACTCTCCCTCCAGCAGCACCATCAGCAGCAGTGACGGGGGCCCCTCCGTGGCCCCTAAGCCCCTCCCCCCACCTGTGGCCCTCAAGCCCTCGCTCCGCCCATTTCCCGCCTCTGACCCCGCCCCCAGGCCAGAGGAGGAGGGGGCAGACCCGGCCAGCCGCTCCTTCATGGGGAAGGTGAAGGCCTTCGAGCAGATGGAGCACCTGGCCCGCGTCAAACGCATGCAGGAACTACAGGAGGCCGAGAATGCTAGGGTATACACACACACACGCGCACACACACACACACACACACACACACACACACACATACACACAGATGGAGCACCAGGCCCGCGTCAAACGCATGCAGGAACTACAGGAGGCCGAGAATGCTAGGGTATACAAACACACACATACACACACACACACACATACACACACACACACACACACACACAGATAGAGCACCAAGTCCACGTCACTGCATGCAGGAACTACAGGAGGCCGAGAACGCTAGGCTAGGGTATACACACACACACACACACACACACACACACACACACACAGGCCCACGTCAAACGCATGCAGGAACTACAGGAGGCCGAGAACGCTAGGCTAGGGTATACACACACACACACACACAGGCCCACGTCAAACGCATGCAGGAACTACAGGAGGCCGAGAATGCTAGGGTATACACACACACACACAAACACACACACACACACACACATATACACACACAGATGGCGCACCAGGCCAGAGTCAAACGCATGAAAGAGCTACAAGAGGCTGAGAACACTAGTGTATATACACACACACACACGCACACACACATACCTACATGCGCGCACACCTATACTCACATACTTGCACATATTTACATGTACTTTCAGCACTATTGTGAACTATTAGTGTAATCCACTGATAATTACAATACCTATGAGCTGAGGGTAATAACTGTAATAATTATGTATGTGTGTGTCTGTGTTTTTCATGTGTGTGTGTGTGCGCGCTTGTAGCTGGAGATCACTCAGAAGCATCCTGACATCTACGCTGTGCCCATAAAACCAAAGCCCAACCACAACCGCCCCCAACCAATCGGGTGAGCCGCTCAAACCCAACCATCCAATCAGAGCTCTAAGATTTCTGCTTATGCTTACGGACTTGCTGCGTATCTGCATGTCATTTCCTGTGTAATCTTATGCTGTGTGTGTGTGTGTGTGTGTGTGAATGTAGGTCAAGTGGTAACTCGGATCAGCAGTTTTCGGCATCTCGCACACACAACCGTGATGATGATGAGGAAGAGTATCGCCGACACCTGGCTGAGCAGACGCGGCGAGGACACTACAGCCAACAGAAGTACAACGACACAGAGCTCTAGAGACTACATTTCCCAGCATTCCACGGGGTAGCGCAGTGTAAATAGACTCCGCCTCCAGCCGCGAGGGGTTCTGTTACGCCTCCATCTTTAGTGTTTCTCTTCTGCTGGTGTAGCCATGGCAACCTTCTAAAAGGACCTGCACATGGGACTGCGTTCTGTGTGTGAGGCTGTGGGTGTGTGTGTGTAAAAGAGAGAGAGAGAGAGGTGCATACTGCACGTCAGCTTGCCTAAGTGCCTTTAGAGACAGTTTTCCAGAGCAGAAAGGAATGATCATTACACACATACACACACACACACACACACAAAAATATGCAAACTTAAGCTGAATATAGGAGACATTGAGTATTCCATATAACCTTTGCTTGAGGTCTGTGTAAATTTGTGTGTGTGTGTGTGTGCGCGTGCATGTGTATATGTGTGGGCATATGTGTGTGTGAACATGTTTATGTGTCTTTATACTTTCATGATAACTACAGACATCACCCCCTTCTGTCCCTGTGAGGATACCTGCTCTATCCTTCTATTCCTAACAGACAAATGTAGATTTCAGTTTTTAGAATGTTCAGGAGTTTTTATCTTTTACACAAAAAAAACTTTTCATGAAATAAATAAAGTATAAATAACACATCTTACACATGGCTCTTGAGTCTGCTTTTACTTGCATCTACAGCACAGATGATGTCACAGTCTATCGTCATTGGGCCTTTTAGAAATGACTGGCTAGCTAACAGTGCATTCTGGACTTGGAATAGTGACGTTTTTACCACACCGTACCCACCCATGTGGTACGGGGACGTTCGGACAAGATTGTCCAAAAATGTCACTATAGTGTCCAGAATGTCCAGAATGCATTGCTTTAAGTCGGCCACTCAGCCAGCCAGTCATTTCAAACAAGCCCCATGTCACAGAGCTCTAACCTCAGAATCGGAGAATCACAGAATCTCTAACCTCAAACCTTAGAATCATAGATTCTTCCATAGATTCTATCTTAGAATCTATAGATTCACTGCAGCCTTGACAGCTTCCAGAATCGTCTAGAAAATTTTCACATAACAAAATAGTGTCAAAACAAGTCAGTGTACCATTATTAACATTCAAGTTCTTTGTAGAACTGCCATACAAAGGCAAAAAACTAACTTTTTAACAATTTTGTGCAAAAATAAGTTCTTGTCATGTTTGGAACAAATGTTAATTTTATCATGTTGTCAAATATCTTGTGTCAATTGTGTTGTGTTTTACTGGGGGAAAGTAAGATGTCTTTGCTGTAATGCTGGAAACACATGCGAGTGGAAGATTTTTAAAGTCTTTTTTTTTTTCAGTTTCACTCTGATGAGTTAAGGTGTTTTGCCTTTGTAGGGCAGAGTATGTCTGTATGTCAGTGTTCCATGAAAGCAGCCTTGTGGTGTGGATGTCCGCAGACCTCAGTGGGATTATCATCACACTGTGTGGATGTCTGCGGAGTAGTCAAAGTAAAGTGATCAGATGGAAAACCCCCTGACAAAATCTGGGGGTGTGTGATCATGAAGTACAGTGGGATTATTGTAGACTGTGTGGGTGTCCATGGAGTAGTCAAAGTGAAGTGATCAGATGGAACCACCTGACAAAAACAGTGGGATTATTATAGACTGTGTGGGTGTCCATACACTTTAGTGGGATTATCACACTGTGGGAGTCCGTAGACTTCAGTGGGATTATCACACTGTGTGGGAGTCCTGTGGAGTACTGAAAGTGAAGTTATCATCAGATGGAAAACCCCCTGACAAAATGTGTCCTCTGCCTTTTACCTGCCCAGTGAGCACACCTGACATACAGGTGTACACCTGGAGCAGTGGGACGCTAGACCAAGAAGCACCAAGGGGGCAGTGAGGGTGAGGTGCTTTGCTCAAGGGCAACTCTGTGATGGGGAAAGGATGGGGGAGAACACTGGTCATTCACTCCCCCCACCCACCCAGCTCTTCGCATGGAGAACTGAAAACTGAACCTGTGACCCTCCTGCTGCAGGTTCGTTTCCCTAACTTTTACCGCATGTCTGCCCTGGGATTACCCTACACTATGTGGATGACTGTGAAATACAACGGGATCATCCTACTCTGTGGGTGTCCATGAAGTACAGTGGGATTATCATACACTTTGTTGGTGTCCGTGGTAGAGTGGGATTATGGTACACTGTGTGGGTGTCCGTGAAGTACAGTGGGATTATCCTGTGAGGTCTGAGACTGGGGATTCAAGTCGGCGGGTTTGCTGGTTTTGCAATCTGTAGATTAAGGCAAGTTTAATCCTGAATAGAGAAACCACCTCTTCTAAGCCAGGAGTGTGTGTGTGTGTGTTTAATCCTGAGAAGAAACTGTAGCCGTTTTCACACTGCAGGACACGGGGTGGCGACACGTTACCACACGCTAATTCACCCCGGGGGGGCAGTGGGAATGCACGGCGTGTTTTTGAACCCTCTTCTGAAAAGGTGGGTTGAGAAGGCGTAGCCCAGCGGCACTGTAACATTACACCACGCATAATGCTGGGCGTGTACAATGACCTGAATGACCAGTGCATCGTAGTAAATACACCTGTCTGCAAAGTTTTCATTCAGTTTTTTAAAACAACCATGGCGAGACACACAGAGTTGTTGCTGGCTCTTTGCACAACCATTCAAGGGCAAATGACATGGTACTTTACTGCATCTAGATGCTTATATGGGATTGCAAATATTTGCAAAGAATACATTTGATGCCGATTTACTGTAGCTATTTGTACGGCACCATCGGGTGAACTATAGCGCTATCATTAAATAATTTACTCTATCCACACATTTTCGCCCACGTCGAAAAAGCCCACAACACGTAGGGTGAAGATGCACTGGGCATATTTGCAGTCACAAATTTCAGGATATTCACAATATATGGAGATATATTGATGGATGCGCTCTGGACATATTACAAAACAGTAGCGCTATCATCAAACATCACTCTACAGTTTTCAAACATTTTACTCTCCTGGTTAAAAGGCACACAACACAATGATTTATCTCTCAAAATATGCTGTTTATTTAACATAAAATGTTCGGCATAGCATTTACCCTACCGTTTCCATTGTCATGTCATTGTTTTGTGTTTCTAAAAAAAAAGTTTCCCACGACCACGGAGTTTAAAATGACGCTACGACTACCGGGGTAACAGGAAGTGAACTCGCAATGTTTTTTTTAATCAAAATCATGTACTTTCAAACAACACCGAAATCGGGGATATTATTCCTTGTGCATTTAGGCTACATGATAAAGCTGTTGGCCAACAGACATGTACAGCATCTAAATTAAAAACAAATTACGTTGGTTGGTACGTTGGTATCAGGTTGGGTGAGTTATATGATTTAGGCCAAATAAACAGCATATTTCGGAAGACAGTTTGCAGTTTGCCTCTGAACTTCTTGTTGGTGTTTTTGTAGCTCTGCTCAGCTGTTTTAAAAGTCCCGACGGTGGGTAGTGGCAGTTGTGAAACGTCACCATACCACACCCTGTGCCCCGTCTCGCCTCGGCTCGTGTTCACGCTCGCCCCATGTCGCAAAAAAGTGTAGGGTCCGAGGTGGGTCGAATTGGTGTGTTGTTTGGACACGCCACCCCATGTCGGCAGTGGAAACGCAACAGACGACCCACTAATTTCGGCTGAAATTACCGGTAATTCTGCCAGTGTGAAAACGGCTTATCTTTGCAGAACCAGAAGATGGTGATGGAATCTTCCTTAGCAGCAGTATTTGGTGCTCAAGACGACTACAGACTGAAGACCAAAAGAACAGGACCAGAGAAGGTGACTCAATACGTGTGTGTGTGTGTGTGTGTGTGTGTCTGTCAGATGTAGACGGGCTGTTCCTGTGCAGTCAGCAAACGGTACATAGCAGCAGGCATGGTCTTCATATGGATCTGTAAAAGCACACAGACACACACACAACAGGCTTAGTGAGGGGGTACTTGTGCTGTAATATAGCTCTCCCGAGGGGCTGTTTGAGTCATTGCGATGCTTAAAGTGAAAAGAGTTTCACTTTAAGGCAATGAAATAGCCGATATTAGGCATTGGTCCCATGTTGAGTGGCAACTTTAGAGTGTGTGGTCATGTATTTTTTTTGCCAAATGTCCTCACAATGATAGAAAAACTACAAAAATGACTTTTGAGGACATTATGATGGTCCTCACAACCTAACAAAAGTGTTTCCTTGGCCATTTTGTTGTTATTGAAAAAAGTAAAAGTGCAAAAATAACTTTACTGACAGGTTAGGGTTAGGGATTGTTTTGGTCTGGGCACAGTTAAGCATTCTTTAGTTAGATATGAATGGGAGTCAATGGAAGGTCCTCCCAAGCATAGAAAAACAAGTATGTGTATGTGTGTGTGTGTACCTCTCCCACAGCGTTGGACAGGATGTGAACGATCCTCTCGTGGGGCGTGGCCACCACACTCTGGCCGTTGATCTCGATGATGCGATGGCCAACTCTGACTCCGCCCCTCTCGGCTATGCCTCCCCGCATCAGACTGCAGATCTATCAAAGATGGCAGATATCCCAAGAGTGGTCATGACGAGAGACTTCCAAGAATCATGACAAATCCCCCTGTATGCAGTCTGTATAGTGCCCCCCCCCCTTGTGCAAGGACCAAACAAGAGGCCAAGAAGCGTAGAAACGTCAGTCATACGTGCCCCTGCATGCACACTGGAACTGATCCCCACTTTTCTCCCATAGACAAGAACTACTACTACTAAGTACTTTGCTCTACCATCTTAGGGTCTGTATCACTGTAGATCTACAGGAGGGTGATCACATCACCAATTACATCACTGCAGATCTATAGGAGCGCTGTCACATGGGTGTGGTGCAGTGACACTTGGACAAGATTGTCAAGCCTGCCAACCATTTAGGCCAAGATACGTTTAACCATTAACAGACTCACAGGAGTCACAAACAAATAGCTAAACCAAACTTTCTGTATAAGACACACACACACACACATACACACACATGCAAACCAAACCTGTCTCTCCCACAAACACTCTTACTTTACATGTAATGTTTTACACATACACTCTGTTGAGCTGAAATCTGTCTTGAGTTTAAACACACACACTTTCAGGAATACCCACAATGCCATTCTGTACACTGAAGCCCAGCTGGTAGCGGAGGTCCGGGCGGCGGATCAGAACCATGGTGACGGGGGGGCACCGGACTATGTTCATCTTGATCCGAGACTGGCCCTTCAGACCCTGAGAAAATACACACAACATTCAGGTGAGTGTGTGTGGGTGCTCTGGGATGTATTAAGGGGTAGTCCAACAAGGATGGGGTGTGTGTTAGAGCTGAAGATCTTTGCCCGAGCCCGACAGGACCCGACGGGTTTGGTCGGTTCGGGCTTAGTTTCTATCATTTCAGATGGGCTCGGGCCGGGTTCGGGCATGCGGGCCAAGTGCGCGGTAACTGAAAGGTCAGGTGATTACTTTCGATGCACTCGAGACAGATGCGAACATGGATGCTGCGAAGGTGAAAAGGAGGCTAGCCTCTGGCAATTATGTTATATACTTGTTCCAAGTTACATGTTTGTTTCAACTTTTCACGTTTGTCATAATTATTGATGTTAAAATGTATAAATGTCTCATTCCTGACAGAAGGCAAAAGATTGGTATGCATGCGCATATTTGAATATGTCGGGCTACAAACGGGTTCGGGCTTTAGAAAAACTGTCAA
>CM050220.1:8307500-8312500 GCA_027475355.1 Coilia nasus | reverse complement strand
CATCGCAGGACCAATGAGAGGATTGGGGCATTACCACAGGACCAATGGGAGGGGAGGACATCATCACAGTACGAATGAAAAGAAAGGAACCAATTGTGGAACCAATAAGCACTACTGGACCAATAAGAGCTATTGGAACTACATGAATAATAACTGCATTCACAGTAATGTAACTACAACAGTAGTAACAACAAGATTTACACAAATGTAACTACCTGAGTAATATCTATATTTACACTAATGTAACAACATCAGATATAACTCCTCTGTCTGAATACAGACATGTAGGCCTAAGCCAGGGTAGAGAACGGTACACTGAAAATGTTCAAGAAATAATTGTATACTGAGCATAGAGAGGTTATGGGGAGAAAGGGCAGAAGGATACGTTGATATATTTACCATTTTTCTACCACCACCTTGAGCATTCTGATTGCGGAAAACAGAGAGGACACAAACTACAGCAGATCAGCAAAGGGCAACAACATAGTTGCAAGAAAGTGACTGTGGAGAGGAGGATGTGTGTTGGGTGGATGTATATTGAGATGAATGTGTGTTTGGGTGGATGTGTGTGGAATGCAGAGTGTAAATTGGGCCAGAGCCCTCTGGAGCTCAGCTCCCCCTCCTCACCTCAGCAATACAGCCAACCAGAGCTGAGCTCCCTCTGCTACAGTATTTATAGTAATACGATAGAGTGAGATATTGACCACTGTGTGATAACAAGGGCTCCCCCTCCTTACAAAAGCCAATTCAACCACTGGTGGAAAGTATATGGTGGTTGGGCAGATGTGTGTGGAAGGGATGTGTGTTTGGGTGGATGTGTGTTGAAGTGAATGTATGTTTGGGTGGATGTATGTGTGGGTGGATATGTGTGGAATGGATGTGTGTGTGTGAAAGGTATGTGTGTGTGGGTGGATGTGTGTGTGGAAGGGGTGTGATGTCCACCTACCCTGACGCGCCTCATGGCCTCCTGGGCCTGCTGCATGCGCGCGCTCTTGCTCGGGTTCCGCTCTGACAGCATGTGGGTGCAGCCCAGATACACCGCAGCGAACAGAACCCCGTCTATCAGGTCCATTGGATCACACGGACCGGGCACTGGACACACACCCACACACACACACACACACACACACACACACACACACACACACACTCACACATTTATGTCAATGCAAACAGAACCCCGACTAGCAGGTCCATTGGGTCACATGGACCCGGCGCTAGATACACACACACACACACAGCTGCCCCTACTTAATATTATGCATATTACACACACACACATATATATACACAGTACTTTAAGATTAAAAAACTACTTAGTGTAGCTTTAAGTGACAAACTTAGATAGTGTAACCCAGAACTAGTTATAAATCTGAGCCCCATTTGTATTTGTTTAGTTCAGAGAATGAAACACTGGTTTCTTTTTCTGGGTTAACTAAACCAGGTTCATCACTTAACCACCTTTGCAGAATACCCCCCAAACCTGCCACTCAATCAGCCCTCCACCCACTCAATGGCAGCGGAGGCCAAACTGCGCCACTCACCATCCACAAACGTTGGGAACGACAGACTCCTGGGGGGCTGAAAAGAAAAGAAAAGAAAAGAAAAGAAAAGAAAAGAGAAGAAAACAGAGGTGAGTATTACCTTCTGGATCAATTAACGTGCATGGCAGGACATGTGTCAGAACCACTCACACCTGTTTGTGTGTGTGTGTGTGTGTGTGTGTGTGTGTGTGTGTGTGTGTGTGTGTGTGTGTGTGTGTGTTTACAGGTGTATGAACATATATATGTTACTGAAATGCAAAACACAACAACAAATAAAAGATTTTAATGTGCCATTCTGACCTTTGATCTGCTGTTGTGAGTTTTCATTTGCTGTTGTGTTTTTTGATTTGCTGTTGTGTTTTTTGATTTGCTGTTGTGTTTTGCACTTAAGGGCCACCGTAGTCTGTGTATGAAGCACTCACCTCCTCATAAGAGTCATAAGAGACGTTTGAGCTGTCAGTTGTGTCACAGTGCTGCTGAGGCCTTGAGGACTCCATCTGTGGGGGAGCAAAGGCTTCTGGGATTGGAGGCTGAAGAAAGGAATGGGAGGCTGACTGAGTATCAGATAGAATGATGACATCACATTCAAGTTCACTTGTCATATGCACAATATGTGAAGGACAACTGTGCACTGGACTTTGTTGTGGGAAGACTAGTGATCTACAGGTACATGTAGGCTGTGTAGTGTAAAACAACTAGCATATAAAGTATATTAAAATGATACACTATTTAAAGGGATTAAAACAGCATTACTAAACTAAATATTTAATTACTAAATGTTACTATTTACTTACTAAACATTTAGTTGATTATGAGGGTTAACTAGCACCTTTGTAGGGTTGGGTGAGTGTTAACTAGCGCCTTTGTAGGGTAAAATGTGGGGGTACGTGTGTTGCCGAACAGCAAGATGGCTGCTGAGTGAACAAACTTATCTACAGAATTTTACTTTGGTGTATCTCAACAGCAGTGACACTCACCTCCCTTTGTAGGCCCTGTAACAGTGGCCGTGCATTTACATGTTGGAGCGAGGGGGAGTGGTGCATGGAGCTGGCGTCTGATTGGGTGGTTGGCTGGCAGTGATAAAGCAGATTGTTCTCTGATTGGGGGGCGCAGTTATAGAAGAGGTTCTCTGATTGGCTCGTTGGCTGACAGTGGTGGAGAAGGCTGTTCTCTGATTGGGGGTTGCAGTGATAGAGGGGGTTATCTGATTGGCTGGTAGGCTCACAATGGTGGAGCAGGTTGTTCTCTGATTGGGTGGGGCAGTGATAGAGGCGATTCTCTGATTGGGTGGTTGGCTGACAGTGGTAGAGTATGTTGTTGTCTGATTGGGCGGTGCACTGGTAGAGGGGATCTGATTGGCTGGTACAGGGGTAAGAGGGAATCTTGTCAGTCTCGGGGGAGGGGGGCCTCATCACCCACACTGGCTCAGAGGGGGGGTCGGGGGTGTAAGGCGATCTCACCGCACGCTGCTTCACCTCCTCTATGGCCACCCTAATATCCCTGATGGCCTGAGACACAACATCTCCACCTGCCCCCCTAAAAACATCCACCCCAGCTTCATCTCCACCCATCAACTCAGCCCTCAAAACATCCACACCAACATCTCCACCTCCACCCCTCAAAACATCCATCCCTGCTTCGTCTCCACCCAACAACTCACCCACCACAACATGCACACCAACATCTCCTTGTCCCTTCAGAGCCTCCATTCCAGCATCTCCTCCATCCAAAACATCCACACCACCATCTCCTCCTCCCCCCCTCAAGTCCTCTATCCCAGCATCTCCCCCATCCAAAACATCCACCTCATCCTCTTTGCCATCTCTCACAACCCCCTCTCCAACATTTCCTTCACTCATCAACTCCACTCCATCTGTTCCTCCCCTCACAACCCCCTTTCCAACGTCTCCTCCATCCCTCAAAACATCAAACTCTACATCTCCCCTATCTCTCAAAGCATCCAACCGTACATCTTCCCCAACCCTCACAACCTCTTTTCCAAAATCATCTACTCCATCCCTCAAAGCATCCAACCCTACAACACCACTCACAACCTCCACCCCAACATCTTCTCCATCCTTCACCTCCACACCACTACCTCCTCCTTCTCTCAAAACATCCAACCCTACATGTCCTCCTTCTCTCAAAGCATCCAACCCTACATCCCCAGCACCACTCACAACCTCCACCCCAACATCTCCATTCCTCACCTCCACCCCAACCCCAACATCTTTTCCTCCCCGCACCTCCACACCAGTATCCCCTACAGCATCTCCACCCATTAAATCCACCCCTGCGACGTCTCCCCCTCTCAAAACCTCCACCTGAACATCTCCTCCTCCTTCCCTCGCCTCTATTCCAACCTCTCCACCCCTCACCTTCACCACAGCATCTCCTGCATCCCTCGCAACCTCCACCCCAACACTCTCACTGGATGAGACAGACCTCGGCGCAGTGTAACTGGGTGGTAGTGGCTCCATCACTGCAACCTGACTGAAGGGAATAGGGTCCATTAGAGGGTTTTGATTGGATGGGGCAGAGTCTAACAGTCCAATCAGATCTGACTCAGTGTCCACAAGCTTCACCTCCTCCCTGATGGGTGAAGTCCTCTCCCATTGGCCTGCCTCCTCGTCACTTTCACCACCAGACTGTTCGTCGTAGCGATGTAGGCGGGACCCTACAGACACCAGCCGAAGGGGTGGGTCTTGATTGGCTGTGTCCTGCCCAAGCGATGTAGCCAGATAAAGGGCTGTGCTATGAGTTGGGGAGGCGTCACTCAGGAGTGAGGTCTGATTGGAGGGTGTTGCCAGAGTGGGTGTGGCCATACTAAAGGGCGTCGCCTGAAAAGGGGCTGTGGCGTGGGTGGGTGTGGTCAGGTAGGTGGGTGGGGCTTGTTGAGTGGGTGTGGTCTGACTAAAGGGTGTGGCCTGTATTGGTGTACCCTGGTGCAAGGGTGGGGCATTGATGTGGTTGGCTAGATCAAGGACCTCAGGACAGGTGGGCGGGGTGCAATGCTGAGAATTCTCATGAGGGTGTGGCCTACAGGCTAGCGGCGAGCCCTGATTGGCTGGAGGAGGATTACATTGCGCAGCTTGAGCCCCAGGGAGGAGCACTGAAGAAGTCGACAGCCACATTCCATCCCTCTGCCAATTAAAGGTGTCAGAGGGAGGGTGGGAGGGGTTTTGTCTCATGTCCTTAGTGAATTCACTCTCAGATCGGCTCCCATCTATGCTAAACTCTGATTGGCTGTGATGCTTTTCACTGTGCCTGGATTGGTCCTGAGCCTTTTGCTGTTCAGATTGTCTCTCATCCCTCTCAATGAGTTGGAAATGACGCTGTAGCTCTTTACTGTATTTTGCACGGCCCTGAAACCTCAGAGCATACTCCGATTGGCTCTGCAACCACATAGTCTGTTCTGATTGACTCTGCTTTTTCAAATTCTGCTCTGACTGTCTC
>CM050220.1:8290000-8300000 GCA_027475355.1 Coilia nasus | reverse complement strand
ATTTCTTACATTATTATCTTACATTATTACATTATTTCTAACCTTGCATGCACATGTGTGTGTACATGTGTGTGTGTGTGTGTGTTGGTGTGTGTGTGTGTCTAGAGTGTGACTTTGAGGAAGAGCACCTGTGTGGCTACACAAACAAGTGGAGCAGCACGGTGAGATGGTCAGTGGGGGAGGGGCCTCTGGATGCCGCGCCCACACAGCCAAAGGCTACAGGTTTGGAGCAACTCCAGCTCATATTGGCTAATAATATCTATCAACTCTCTGGTTTTATGTTCCGTTATCCCTATAATGTATGGTGCGTGTGTGTGCGTGTGTGTGTGTGTGTGTGTGCGTGTGTGTGTGTGTGTGTGTGTGTGTGTGTGTGTGTGTGTGTGTGCAATGAGCGTATTGGTTAAAATCTGTTAGAACATTCAGAAGATTTGATTCCTAATGAATATTAACTTGAAATTGAATCAAATAAAGTATAAAATGTGTGTGTGTGTGTGCGTGAGTGGGTGTGTGTTTATGTGTACATTTATGTACATATACATGTGTGTGTGTATATATGTATGTGTGTGTGTGTGTGTGTGTGTGTGTGTGTGTGTGTGTGTGTGTGTGTGTGTGTGTGTGTGTGTGTAAACCTGTCTGTGCCCCTGTACTGCAGGCCATCACATGTTCGTTGACTCCGCCCAAGCCGAGACGTTCCAGGAAGTGTCCCAGCTGCTGTCGCCCCTGACGACGGAGCCGCTGTCGGGCTGCGTGAGCTTCCTGTACCAGCAGCAGCAGGCGGAGGGCCACTGGTTCTCCTTGCACACACGCGACCGGGCCGGGCAGTACCAGGAGCTGTGGAGGGCCCCCGAGCCCAGCCAGTACCTGCAGGAGTGGATACCTGTGCAGGTGGAGCTGAAGGCTCCCTACCCCATCCAGGTGGGTCATACCCTCCCTGCCCCATCCAGGTGTGTCTCACCCTGCCCCATATAGGTGTATCTCACCCTATCCCATCCAGGTGAGTTTCACCCTACCCCAACTAGGTGGGTCACATCCCACTCCAGGTGGGTCACACCTTCCCTACCCTATCCAGGTGAGTTTTACCCTATCCTATCCAGGTGTATCACACCTTATCCCATCCAGGTGAGTTCCACCCTATCATATCCAGGTGGGTCATGTCCTACTACCCCATGCAGGTATGTCACACACCTTACCCAATCCAGGTGGGTCATTCCCTCCCTACCCTCTGCAGGTGTGTCCCATCCTACTTCACCCAGGTGTATATCACCCTATCCTATTCAGCTATGTCTCAGTCTACCCCATGAAGGTGGGTCTCACCCTACACCTTCTTAGTGGGTCATGTCCTACTACCCCATCCAGGTGGGTCATTCCATCCTTACCCTCTACAGGTGTGTCCCACCCTACCTTATACAGGAGAGTCACACCTTATCTTATCCAGTGGATCACGTCTAATCCAACCAGGTGTTTCACAAACTACCATCCAGGTGGGTTTCCTCCCACCTCATACAGGTGTGTCTCACCTAACCCCACCCAGGTGTGTCTCATCTTATCCCCTTCAGACAGGTCTCTTGCTACCCCCTTGCTGTCCACTCAGGTGTGTTACTCAGAGCTGCTGGTCTTTGAAGTGACCAAAGAGAGTGTGTTCTCTTGATCAGCTGGTCTTTGAGGTGACCAATGACAGTCTGTTCTCTTGATCAGCTGGTCTTTGAGGTGACCAATGACAGTCTGTTCTCTTGATCAGCTGGTCTTTGAGGTGACCAATGACAGTCTGTTCTCTTGATCAGCTGGTCTTTGAGGTGACCAATGACAGTGTGTTCTCTTGATCAGCTGGTCTTTGAGTTGACCAATGACAGTGTGTTCTCTTGATCAGCTGGTCTTTGAGGTGGCCTATAACAGTGCAGCAGGGGGGCGGGTGCAGCTGGATGACATCTCCTTCTCTCCAGAGTTCTGTGACGCAGCAACAGGTCAGTTCAACAGTTCCATTTTTGATGTGTGTTTGTGTTGTGCAAGGATACAAGGATACAAGGATACATGGGGGGGGGGGGGGGGGGGGGCTGCATGCTTAGTGTGTGTGTGTGTGGGGTGAGTGGGCCATGAGCCGTGAGGGCTGAGTGTGTGTGCGTGCGCATGTGCATGTTGTAGAGCTTGTGTGTAATGTGTGTGTGTGTGTGTGTGTGTGTACTTGTGTGTTTTGTAAAGATCATGTTTGATGTGTGTGTGTGTGTGTGTTGCAGAGCCCTTGTTTGACACATCGGTGGCCAGCTGTGACTTTGAGTCTGGCTTCTGTCAGTACACACATACTAGGCTCAGCGCCCCCACGTGGAGGAGAGTGTCAGTGCCACCAAACTTCTACCAAGCTGGAGACCACACTACTGGCTCAGGTACAAACACACACACACACACACACACACACACACACACACACACACAAACACACGCACATGCACATACAGTAAACACACACACACATAGTATCCTATGGCACTCATTTTTAACTGTGGGTGGATGTAATGATTATGGAGTACACAACCATACACACATACATGCACACACACACACACAATGATTATGTGGTACACACAGAATCCCTAGCCTTCTAAGGGTAGTCTATTCACGCTTGTGTTTGTGTGCAGGACTCATGACCTGTCTGTACGTCATGGTGTGTGTGCGCGTGTGTGTATGTATGATGCTGTATGTGTGATGGTGTGTGTGTGATGGTGTGTGGTGTCTCCACAGGATCGTTTCTGCTGACGGCACCAAACTTTGCGGGCCGATCGTCCTACGTGAGCCGGCTGGTGGGCCCGGTTCTGCCCGGCGCTCGGAGGTTCTGCCTGCGCTTCTTCTCCTCTCTGCACGGCTTTGGCTCAGTAGCGCCCCCTCTGGCCGTCTACCTGCAGCACAGGGCCACTGGAGCCCTGCAGAAGCTGTGGCATCAGACAGAGAGCACCAAGGATGTGTGGACCGCCCATGACGTTACAGTGCACACAAAGCAGAGTGCACAGGTGTGTAAAACACACACACACACACACACACACATACACACACTCACACACAAATACACACACACACCAGACATGTGTGGATCACCAATGAGATCACCTTACACACCCAGCAGAGTTCACAGGTGTGTAACACACACACACACACACACACACACACCCACACACACACCCACACACACACACACACCACATCCTGATTGCTCTCTCTGTACCTTTGAACATGTCTCTGGTCTGTTGTGCATGTGAGGACGACCATCATGGGAATATGAGGAAGCTCATCTCGGAAGCGTGACGATGCTTATGTTGGGAATTTAAAGACACTTATGTTGGGAATCAACAGGATACTTATCTTGGACATCTGAGAACACTTATTTTGGAAATATGACGACACTAACCTTGGACATTTAAGGATGCTCAGGTTGGGAATGTGTGGACCCTCATCTTTGGAATTTTGGGGGTTGGCTTCGGTGCCTGCTGTGATGTTTTACCTTTTTAGCTGAACATGGAGGCGGGGCCTGCCTGCACGGTGGGCGGGATTATGAGGGGTGTGTGAAGGAGGCGGGACCTGCTTGCTCAATGGGAGGAAAAACCAGTGGCCCTACTGGCACCGTTCCTACCGGTCTAAAAACTCCCATAGACTAACATATACCAATTAAACCTTTCATTTGACCATTAAATTCTTAAAAATCCTTTGAAGACATAAGATCAAATTATCCATCCAAGATATTTTTCTGTCTATAAATTGGTATAATCTACCAAAACAGAAGGTATCATGCAAAATGTTGCACTCTTTAAAAAAAAATGTAAATTGTGCCTTTGCTGTCAGAAATGTACTACACATGCCCTGACGCCACACCCACTTGCACGAACACTCATACATGAAGTTCGGTCAGTGTAGTCCTTCATAAGCTTACTAAAAGACAATTCAAAACAATTCAAATTTAGGAAAGAAAATAAAGTATGATAGCACGAATCAATACATTTATCAGGCATGCATATCATATGCAAGCCATCTTATCTTAACTCATCTTATCTTTGGAGTGTGAACCGAAATGTAATTTTAATACATTTTGAGTGCTATTGAAATCAACTGACTTCACCAAAGTGTTAGGAACGTGGCCAGCAGGGGGCGATGAGATCACTTGCCCTGCCCATGGCATGCAGCCTGTGTGCTGTGCAGGGTTAACCTATAGCGCATACCCCACACTGCTATGATTTACACACCAGAACAATAGGCAGCACCTTTCATCCAACACGTTATAGCTTTGACATCTGGCTCTTTGATGTGTGTGTGTGTGTGTGTGTGTGTGTGTGTGTGTGTGTGTATGTGTCTGTGTGTGCCCACGTGTATGTGTGTGTTTGTGCACACATGTGTGTATCTGCTGTGTGTGTGTGTGTGTGTGTTCTTGTCAGGTGGTGTTTGTCAGTACCTGTAAGAGCTTCTGGAACTGCACATCCGTTGCCCTTGACGATATCAGCATGAGCCTAGGGGACTGTGCTCCACCTGCAGGTAGCTATGGGAACACCGACGTGTGATACTCGTGTGTATCTATATGTGTGTGTGTGTGCATGCATTATTATACTGTATTTATATGTGTGTACATGTGTGTTTGTGTGTGTGTCTCCGGTCATGTATGTTGTGTGTGTGGGTGTGTGTGTGTGTCCTCTGATGTGTAATATCCATGTGTATATCATCTATATGTGTGTGTTAATTATTATATTCATGTGTGCATGTGTGTGTGTGTCTCCGGTCGCGTGTTTGTATGTGTGTGTGTGTGTGTGTGTTTGTGTGTGTGCCTCCATGCGTATGTGTGTGTGCATATGTGTGTGTGCATATGTGTGTGTGCATATGTGTGTCCATCCTCTGTAGGCTGCCCACACTCCCTCCTCTGTGACTTTGAGTCGGGGCTGTGTGGCTACTCTCAGGACCAAGAGGACTCAGCTGATTGGCTGAGGACACGAGGGCCCACCCCCACTGCCTTCACTGGGCCTACAGGGGACCACACCTCTGGCAGAGGTGAGTGGTGAGACAGCCTGTCACTCAAACATCATTACACGCTGTGTTGTGTTTGTGTCTGTGTAATGATGGTCTTGAGGCTCAGGATGGAGGATGAGAGTAGTTTTATTGCCAGCACAGTGTGTGAGCAGATTGCAGTGTTCTTGTGTGTTCTCATTTAAAAGGAATACATTTGCTTGCAGCAGTACAAAGTTCTTTCTGCTACAGAACTCTCATATTGCAATTATTGTACAGGACTACAGTACAACAACATGAAAGTCTTGACCCATTTATGCGAGACTTAAATCAACACTAAAGCACCTTTTTGGTTGCCGACAAGTTGGAAGCGGAATTGTCTTTCTTATGTCTCATTCGCACTACCAATCGGCGACCCGCTTTCGCAAACTTGCATAGTGCAGTTATAGCCCATGGACGGCCGCAAAGCGAATTCAGAAGCGCCTGTCACCCTATTACGAGTTGATGAGCCACTGCAATAATTTTTGAAACATTATTTTAAGGTTGAAATTACACTTGGCGTTGCTTTAACACGCTGTGCAATATACATTTTCTGAACGCTACTAAAACTTGCAGGGCATTACCTGCACATCGAGGCGTCCCGTATGCTGACGGGGCAGCGGGCGCGGCTGGTCTCTGGGCCGCTGCGGGGGTCAAAAGGTCAGCAGTGCATGCGCTTCTTCTACTGCATGTACGGCACGGGCACCGGTGACCTCCGCGTGCTGCTGCGGAGGCTGGGTGGCAGCGAGGAGGATTCGTTGCTATGGAAACGCTCTGGCGAGCAGGGCATCTCGTGGCTGAGGGCCACGGTGAACTACCAGTGTGATGAGCAACATCAGGTGAAAGCACAAAACTTCACTACCCATAGTACACCAGCATCTCTCCACCATATTAGGCACAAAAAACACATTACCCATAGTGCACCATTATCTCTACGCCAGAATATGCACAAAACTAAACTTCCCAGAATACACCAACCTCTACAGCACAATTTGCATACACTAGCCTACCTGTAGTATACAAGACGTACATGTTCGTATATTTCAAATTTGGACAAAGGCTTTGTGTGTGAGAGAGTGTGTGAGAGAGAGAGAAGAAGAGAAAGTGGAGGGTGGAGAGAGAGACAGAAAGAAAGACAGAACGTCAGACACACATAGAGATGCTGATTGTAATTGTGGACATGTTCATGTTTCCCCAACTGCATTCTACGCACTTTATTCCCCCTCCCCATGCACAGTATAGGCTGACAAACAGCAATTTTACTGCATGTCTTACCTTACGAAGTCTCCCTATGCATGTGACAATAAAATGTGTCCTTGTGTCCTTGTATCCTTCACCAGATTGTGTTTGAGGCCTCCAGAGGGCCCTCTGTGCTCAGTGACACGGCCATTGATGACATCACGTTTGAGCGAGGACCATGCCCAGGTAATGTGTGCGTCTGCATTGGGATTCTACATGCTTTACCCCATTATCATCATGATCAGTGTGCAGGAAAACACATTTTGTAACTGTACATATGACAATAGACTTGAACTTGAACTTGAAGCAGCAGTTTCAGTACGGCACCATGCAGCCTCATTACTTGTTTCATGGCTGCAGAAAGCTCTTCCTGTGGGTGATCTGCATGCCTGTGTAGGCCTAAAGCATGCACATCCGCCTCAAGTAGTGTGTGTGTGTGTGTGTGTGTGTGTGTGTGTGTGTGTGTGTGTGTGTGTGTGTGTGTGTGTGTGTGTTTGGGTAGCATGTTTAAATGAGGGCACTGTGTGTATGTTGTGTATGCCTAAAGCACGCACATCCTCCTCAAGTAGTGTGTGTGTGTGTGTGTGTGTGTGTGTGTGTGTGTGTGTGTGTGTGTGTGTTTGGGTAGCATGTTTAAATGAGGGCACTGTGCGTATGTTGTGTATGCCTAAAGCATGCACATCCTCCTCAAGTCGTCTGGGTGCTGGACCAAAAAGCAAAAAAACAGAAAACACAAAAACGAAAGCAAAGTCAGCACCACCAGTGTGCTCCCATAAAGAGTTAGTCACGTATTATTAAAAAAATATTTTTTGGGAGCACGCTGTGTTGCAGACTTTGTTTCTGTTTTTTTGAGATCTGTATATTGACATCTAGCCTGGTAAACCAGCCCCTCGTACTTCATTTCATTTTGTACAGAGGGTCTGGAGTGGAGGCCGTGAGAAACAATTTCTTCCTGGTGGTGTGGACTCTGCTGAAGTTTAAAACAAGTGCCTCTGCCTTTACCCAATCTCTAACGTCTGGTCGTCACGTATGCAATTAGCCTACCTACGCACTACAATTCAAATATAGCACACAAAGTCAACGTCGTGGCTCATGAACACACCCTCTGTTCCCGGATTGGCTAGGAGTTGCTTGGTCCTCTTACATGAATGTCAATGGCCTCTGCTCCAGATGCTCCGTACAAAATGAAATGCAGTATGAGGGGCGGGTTTACCAGGTAAATTAAATGAGGGGCGGGTTTACCAGGTAAATTAACATCCTGCTGATATGTGCTCTCTTTTCCCTTCACAGATGCAGATGACCCCTTCAAGCCCTCTGCTCTCCCAAGTCATGAAAACATCATTTATTAGCAAACACAATGTGTGTGTGCATTATTGTTTATTTTGCAGTAGTTATTTACATGTTTCCCCATCTATACAAAACATTAAACTTGCTATGCAGTAGAAGTTTTAAATGCAATGTTTTACCATGCCAACACAAGCAGTGTCCACAGTTTGATTATTGGAGGTTGGGGATGTGGAGTGTGTGCGTGTGTGTGTGTGCGTGTGTGTCTGTGTGTGTGTGCGTATGTGTGTAGGGGGTGAAGTGGAGGTAGATTTCCTTCTACTCTGTGGAGAAGACTATGAATTCTTTGGTGGTTCACAGACAGTGCACCTAACCACCATTAACAACTGTAGCGATACTATCTATGGTGAATAATTGAGTATATTTACTGAAGCACTTAAATTATTGTACGTACAATTTGAGTTGGCGCAGGGTAATGCAGAGCAAAATACATAGCCTACTTAAAATCTTTAATTGAATTTATGTCCCACCAATGACTTTAATTATTTAATTATACTGGATGTTCCACTGATGTCAGAGAAGACATTCTTTCCATTTAACATGTTTTCCTAATCTCTGATATGGGGGATGTATGATTTTATTGTAATACATTTAGGACATACAGCTTTTTTAAGCCAAAGTTTATTTCTAGCTCTGTGATTTATAAGCAGGGCTGTGTCCACGGGTGATGCCTTACACTGCCCTCCAGCGGCAAATCGTTGGAAGCACACCAATGGCCATGTGACATACTTTGTCCAATAAATTGCTGGCACCCATTCTGCTTGCGCGCGAACTGAAAGTACTTACCCGAGCCGAGAGACAGCTGGAGGAGCATAATGTCGCTTCAAGGGAAAAGGAAGCGAATAAGTCATACTAATACTAAAGCAATACCTTCAACTAGCCAAGCGGAAACGTTTGCTGGTGAAGATGGGACCAATGAGAGATTTGTCGAGGGCTCTATATATCGAATTAAAATGAAAAACTTTCTGTAAGTGCCCGTGACTTCCCGAAACAGAAGGCGCTGTGTTGTTGTTTGCTAACATTAGCTATTTCGTTAGCTGTTTAGCCAGACACTTTTGGCCAATAGACAGTGATGGGTGAAATTGAAAAACAAGGGTTTCTTAAAGTTATTATCGTTTTTAACTCTCAGCACGTAAGGCTGTAACAGACAGACAGGATTTTGTCGTAAAACGAATGCCTTCCCTAATATTCAGTAACGTCATTTGCGACCTATATAAATGATACCAAGTTACTACTGGCAATTTACATCAAATCGCCATGTTCATTGTACATTAGCTAGGTCTGTGAACTAACCGTGTATATTGTAGCCAGGTTGAGAGAAAGAAAGCGGCTCTAATTGTTATAAACAAGGACTATGCAAATGTACAACGTCAGTAGATAACGTGTCTGACATGAACCAGGAAGAACACTGATCCTGCCTTTTCTCTGCGTACGAAAAGATGAGGCTTGGCAGGTGAGGCGGGTTCCTTGCTATGGTTCCTTGCAACTTCGGTCAGTTGCTTCAGTCTTCTGGGGTATGAGGTAGCCATAGCCGTGAAGCTTGGAAGATGTGAGACGCAGGTTGGCATGGCCAAGAACAGTTTGGACGTTTCGTTAATGTTTTACACGGGTCACAGTCGTACCCCAGAGTTCAGTGTTTGTCCACTGTTGTCATCGTTTGAAGCGTGTAGTTGCCACAGACTGTTATTAAGGAGCATGGCCGATTCGCTCTGCGTGTATCAGCGCCAGAAATAATGGCCACAACAACCTGGTCCCATGCATTTGGACCATGATGCTTTGCGAGGCGTGGGAATTCTTGAGCATCAGTATTCACAGTTTTAGTTGTAATGATTTTAGCCTACAGTTAATGTATCATACACAAAAATATTATATGTACTATTGTGTGTTTTGAGGTGATCCCGCAGTCATGTAAGGAGGGTGTGTATGTGTATATAATAACATGAGGAGCAGGGTTCCCATGGTCATGGAAATCCTGGAAACGTCATGGAACTTTTGACAGTTGATATTGATAGTTATCAACTCATTGATAGTTCTGAAGAAGTCATAGAATTTTGGTTTCTTCCTGACGCAACTACAGCGTTCTGTTATCATTACGCCTTTAGAGTTGACAATACATGCATTGACAGTTTTTTGAATGTTGAACATTTCATATTTAGCCCTAAAAGTATGCTAAATTCTACACACTTAAGGTGCCGTGAAGTCATGGAAAATGCACTTTAAGTCATGAAAAAGTCATGGGAAAGGTTTTAAATTTTGTCAGTAAAAAAGAGTGGGGACCCTGGAGGAGGGTTTGTGTGTAGTTACACCTGAACTGTGCTCCCCCCTCCGCAGCACATATGACCTGGCGGAGGTTTTCCCAGGGCCAAACCTCAACATGATTATCGGAGCGAACGGAACCGGCAAGTCC
>CM050220.1:8272500-8277500 GCA_027475355.1 Coilia nasus | reverse complement strand
TGAATGTGGAACGTTCTTGTTACCATAATGGGATTACCATTCAGGAAGCCACCCTCTTAGTAATTGAAGTGGCTGCTTCATCATGATCTCAGACAGGTCAACTATAATTTCTTAAGGCTCGTTCACATCTAGAACGCTAACTACAGATAACTGTAACTTTGTAATAATCGTTTTAACCTTAGTAAATGGTGGTGTTCACATATCAACTATAACGACAACGACAGGCTGAACGGTGTCGTTCGGATCACTTTCAGAGCAATTTTATGAACTATAAAAGTACTGTCAGCCAGTTAGAATTCAGAAGAATTCACAGGACGTCAGGATCTATTAGATGTTTAATTCACAACTAGAATGTTGCCGTTAAAATATTGTTCTTCAGTGTGGACACCCATATCGTTGTAGTTATAGTTGTTATTATCATTATAGTCCTTGTTGTGAACGGACCTTTACACTTTCTCAAACCGGTTTGTCAGCCTCTGCATTCAGGTAGCTTCCATTCACTCAGGTTAGGGACAATCACAGCACATAGTCAGTGTCACCGACAGCACAGCCCAGTGTCGATTTTCGCACAATGACATTTTACATTTGCACAATGACATTGACATTGTGTGACCTGTTTGTGTAATGTGACTTTGTGTGGGTATTGGGTGATCTGTGTGTTTGAGTTTGTAATGTCTGTGTGTGTGACCTAAGGGCTCATTCACGCCGACTTGAGCGTGTACGGCATGCAGTCGTGTACAACAGGGGTGCCCACTACGTCGATCGAAGGCAGTGCTGGCAATGTGTTATAATTGTGCTGTAAACGTTCATTATATCATATTAGAATTAAGTTGTGCTGTGAAGGTGTATGCATGGATGCATGTATTTTACTATGCTGCATATGTAATGCAACATGCATATCAATAAACACACTGCATAAAGGTATGGTATATATGAAACTCATACTGAGTGAGTTATCATCTTCATTGCCATCATCCTCAGTAGATTGCAGTGACACGGTCGTTTTAAAAGTAGCTCACGAGCCAAAAAATAGTGGGCACCCCTGGTGTATGTACAATATATGTGTATGTGTGACAGAATACGCTCAGATCACGCGTGTAGTGTGAATAGTATAATTTGTTAACAGGCATTCTAAACAAATACGGACGGAGAACGGGCACGCGCTGTATACAGTGTTTGGTGTGAATGAGCCCTAAGTGTGTAGTGTGTGTGCAATATATGATCTGTGTGTGGTTGTGGGATCTGTGTATGTGTGTATGTAATGTGTGACCTGTGTATGTGATCTGTCTTTGTATGTAATGGGTGATGTGTTTGTGTCACCTGTGTGTGTAATATGTGATCTGTGTGTGTGTGTGTGTGTGTGTGTGTGTAGCAAGCATGTGCAGATCTGGATCGCAGGAAGTCTTCTCTGTTGATGACGTGTAAGAGTCTCATCCAGCGCGCCAGTGAGATCTGCAACATGAGACCAGGAGAAGGGGCCGTACCTCCAGAGTTACATGATGTAAGCTCTCACACACACACACACACACACACACACACACACACACACACACACACACACACACACACATTCACACATTCATCTGCAACATGAGACCAGGAGAGGGGGCCGTACCTCCAGAGTTACATGATGTAAGCTCACACACACACACACACACACACACACACACACACACACACACACACACACACACTGACTCATATTCACACATTCATCTGCAACATGAAACCAGGAGAGGGGGCTGTACCTCCAGAATTACATGATGTAAGCACTCACTCACTCACTCACACACACACACACACACACACACACACACACACACACACACACACACACACACACACACACACACACACACACACACACCATTGACTCATACATTTACATTCACACTCGTATGCAACATGACACAGGGAGAGGGGGGCGTACCTCCAAAATTACATAATGTAAGCTCTCGCTGTCTCACTCACTCACTCACTCACTCACACACACACACACACACACACACACAGACAGACACACACACACACACACCCATTAACTCATACATTTACATTCACATTCATATGCAACATGAGACAGGGAGAGGGGGGCGTACCTCCAGAATTACATGATGTAAGCTCTCGCTCACACACACACACACACACACACACACACACACACACACACACACACACACACACACACACACACACACACACCCCTTGATTCATACATTTACATTCACACTCGTATGCAACATGAGACAGGGAGAGGGGGGTGTACCTCCAAAATTACATGATGTAAGCTCTCACTGTCTCACTCACTCACTCACACACACACACACACACACACACACACACCCATTGACTCATACATTTACATTCACATTCATATGCAACATGAGACAGGGAGAGGGGGGCGTACCTCCAGAATTTCATGATGTAAGCTCTCGCTCTCTCTCTCTCACACACACAAACACACACACCCACACCCCTTGATTCATACATTTGCATTCACACTCGTATGCAACATGAGACAGGTAGAGGGGGGTGTATCTCCAAGATTACATGATGTAAGCTCCCGCTGTCACACACACACACACACACACACACACACACACACACACACACACACACACACACACACACCCATTGACTCATACATTTACATTCACACTCGTATTCAACATGAGAGCAGGCGAGGTGGCCGTAACCCCAGAATTACATTCTGTAAACAGACACGTAAACATACACTCATTCATTCACTTACACACCTCATATGCAACATCAGACCAAGAGAAGTGGCTGCACCCTTAGAATTACATGGCGTAA
Organism: Coilia nasus; assembly: GCA_027475355.1. Classification (NCBI taxonomy): domain Eukaryota; kingdom Metazoa; phylum Chordata; class Actinopteri; order Clupeiformes; family Engraulidae; genus Coilia; species Coilia nasus. The sequence continues at coordinate 8,274,686 of CM050220.1, read as the reverse complement.
GCTCACACGTACTCGCACTCATACACTCGTACGCTCTCTCTCCCGCACACAATCAGTTTTCAACATGAGGCTGGGAGAGGTGGCCAAAATTACCTGATGTAAGGACACATACACACACGAACAGCCTTATCTGCAACGTGGGAAATGGCATGGTGTTGGCTCTCTCACACACACCTGCAGACTAGACGACATAAGCCCTGCCTTTGTTGTGCACACATGAACACACACATGCACACACCTGCGGACTAGACAACATAAGCCCTGTCTTTGTTGTGCACAACATACACACAGACACGTAAAAACACACAAATGTACACACCATGCAAGTGCACAAACACAGTTTAATGGTGGTACTATAACTAGTGGTGTTACATTTCCCTTTCATGATATGTGTGTGTGTCAGGCGTTCAGCATGCTTCCCAACACTCTGGAAGACATTGAGGCGATGTTGAACGAAGAGAGAACCCGAGCAGAGCTCTTCACTGGCATCAGTGAGACGGTAGGTGTGTGTGTGTGTGTGTGTGTGTGTGTGTCTGTCTGTCTGTCTGTCTGTCTGTCTGTCTGTGTGTGTGTGTGTGTGTGTGTGTGTGTGTGTGTGTATGTGTTCATGTACAGTGTGCGTGTGTGTGTCTGTGTTTATGTACAGTGTGCGTGCGTGAGGGTTGTCCTGAATGATATAGGGTAACTACATTTTAAAATGCATTGATGATTCTAAAACCTCAAAATGCACTGATGACAGCTTTGTGCACTGTTCTGGCAGTGATTGTTGTTACTACCAATATAATATATATATATACAGTACTGTGCAAAAGTCTTAGGCCGGGTGCACATTTGGGTGGTCACACCAAATATTGATTTGATTTAGGTTTCTCCTTTGTTTAGTCACTGCATTTTGTCAATTGATGAACATAAATGATTAACACTTCTGTTTTTTGAGGCATTCCTAGTTGACCCCATTTTTTCATACCTGCCTAAGACTTTTGCACAGTACTGTATATGGTAACCATGCAGAAGGGTTTAACAGTGTTAATCCTAGCACAGTGATATCTTTACGTACGAGTAGCTTAATATACAAGGTTTTTGAGATGCGAGTGGTAGCTCGGCACATTTTTTTTGACTGACATGCGAGTTAATTTCTGAGATACGAGTCGCGCTTCGGCAAGCTGCCGCTAGTTGTCGCACGGGTAAAGCATCAGTACAACGAGCTTCTCGTTTTTTCTCGTGTGTCACCCGTATAGTAAAGACGTATGTCGTTTGTGTTTGTGCATCATTTTTACAGTTTCTAATTCCACAAATTTTTTTTTACATGACTGAGCTGATTGACATACGAGCTTGGTTACAGAATGGATTAAACTCGTATCTCAAGGTATTACTGTATATGCCTCTGCATAAAATTGTCCTCGTAATCGACGTATCACTCTGGAACACAGCCTAATGGGCAACTCCAAAAACATTCTGACTGTGTGTCGGAGTTACTCACGCCATAATGGCTGTTGCTGGTTAAAGCAAACACCAAGTAGTTTTCGCCTTCGATCGACCTACAGGTTGGAAGGGGAATTGTGCCTCATTCACACTACAGAGAGATGGCCCGCTCCTCCAAACTTCCATAGTGTAATTATAGCCCATGGAGGGCCGCAAAGCGAATTCAGAAGTGCCTTTCACCCACTTATCAGTTGATGAACCACTGAAACTGAATTTTGGAAACATTATTTTAAGGTTGAAAAAACTACTTGAGCTCAAAATACGTAGCCTGGTAAACCCGCACCTCGTACTTCATTTCATTTTGTACAGAGGGTCTGGACTGTAATCTCTTGAGGGTCATTTAGTCGGCCCCAGCAAGACCGATCCAATGAGTGAACACAGGGAGTGTTCGTTAGCCATGACGTTGACCTTGTTTGCTACGTTTGAATTTTTAGTGTGTAGGTAGGCTAATTGTATACGTGACGACCAGGCGTTAGTGATTGGGTAAAGGCAGAGGCACTTGTTTTAAACTTCAGCAGAGTCCACACCTCCAGAAAAAAATCGTTTCTGACGGTGTCTGGTCCAGACCCTCTGTACAAAATGAAATGAAGTGCGCGGGGCTGGTTTACTGCGCTACAAAACACATGCAGTGGGCGAAGAGATCATCGAGGCGGGTGAAAAGCATACAATATTGTGATACATGTATCACAAAACATGACTTAACT
>CM050220.1:8255000-8267500 GCA_027475355.1 Coilia nasus | reverse complement strand
AGCGAGTGCCTTAATGCACCAACCATTCCAGCACAGTTCAATTCCTGTTTGTGTGCGTGCGTGTGTGTGTTTGGGGGAACCCAACTAATGCTCTGACACTTCTATTCACCTGTAGTTCCTCACTGGTGCCAAATAACAATAAAAAGGTACACGTTTTGAAAGCATTCTGCGTTTCTCCTACCATTTATGTTTATACAGGGATGTTTGTGTGTGTCGGGTGGCGCTCACAGATTTGTGTGTGTGTTTTTTTTTTTTTTTTTTTTTTTCCCCATGTCAAAATTGCATATTAGGACGATATCAATTTAAAGTAAGAAGTCTCATTTAATGACTGAGAGAATATTGTGACGAGCAAGAAGTAGGGGGTTGTGAATTACATGAATGTTGAAACTTAAATTCATCAAGCTTGAAGTGGCAACTTGGAGGCAAGAACATAATGTACGGGAACACGTGCCTTCATGCAAAACACCCGGGGAGGTGTGTCTAACTTGAGATGTCCTGGTTACACAACAGCGATGGAGTGACGACGAGGGACGACACCGTTCGGTGACACTCTTCAATGTATGCTATATATTTACTATACATGCAGATTACTGCCGACATTTACCGGAACCTAGTCATGCTCGTTTGCACTATTCGCAAACTATAACTGTAAGCAAAGTTATCGTAATATTAATTTTGGACGTTCTGTTGAGTTTATAGCAGCAAACGTGCCTTTTTTGCTATTAAAAACAAGTGATTGTTGTTATCAATTGTTACTTAGCTGTGCAAGTTCTCAATGGCATGCCTGTGGATACGAGAACGACCTGTTCTATCTTGATCCTTTCAGAGAAGGGAACCAGAAATCTCAGGAAATTGTTACTCCTGGCAGAAATCGAACTGCATAACCATGGCCACCTCCTTCCTCAGAATGGGGCGAAGTTGTTATGGTTTGAAGGTATAACCAAACACCTACGACCCTCTGTACTGTCACTGCTTATGACCCCCGACATATGGATACCACCATGTTTATGTCAAGCAAGCACGTCCTCTGTGACCCACGTTTAGCTCCGCACGTCAGCTCTGCACAGTGTCAAAATAAGACGAGACTCGGTGTTGTTCTTTGTCAGCGAAGCTTACACTCGAAGAGTGCATATGCGACGGATGTAAATATTTGCTTTGATGCCATGAAAATGTACATACAAACGCAAAATATGGTTCTGACAGGAGAACTCCAAAAATATGACTGTAATGAGAGGGCGGCACCAAATTGACGGCAAATTCTGCCACCATGGGGGGCGCTATTGCACCTGGTCACTGTGTGAGGAATTGGGAGCAACAGCCCCCACTGCAGAGGCTGCACTGGTGTTACACTTAAAAGTCCTGACACCATCCCAGAGGAAAATATCGCTTCTTACAAATGTCTTAACTTTGCCTCTCAGAAATACGTAAGATCCTGTTGATTTCTGATCTGTTTCTCTTTAAAAAAAAATTCTTAGGACAAAAATGAATGACTACTTATCTCAAGTCATACATACACACACAAGTGAAGTCATATGTGTGTTATATCCAGTCTGAGAAGCGTTATAGCCAGTCTGAGAGGCGTTATAGCCAGTCTGTGATGTGTGATATGTGTTATAGCCTGTGTTAGATGTGTTATATCCTGTGTCTGATCAGTAATAACCATGGCTTAATTAAAAGTCGTTCCAGGTCAACGTGTGTGCCAGTTGGAACAATCTCTCTGTTGTAAGCTATAGCAGTAGGCTGGGGGACACACAAAACAAAGAGCCCAGGAGAACACACGTCAGTAAGTTCAACATGCCACAACCTACTTGTATTCTCTCTCCTGCACGTACCCTGTAATCTCCTATATTACCTATGCTTGATTGCTGTGGACAAAAACATTTGCTAAGTGGACTCACTTGGACTCCTTGGTCTTTTTGTACTGATTCTCTACCAATCAGTATGCTGCTCACTAATTGAACTTGAATTCAAAGTCTCTGTGTTATCTGTTGTCTGTCTGTCTGTCTGTCTGTCTGCATACTTATAGGGTGTGCATATGTGTCTTTTTTATAGCATAGGTTTTGTAGGTTTTTATTAGTACATTATTTATACTTTTATACTTTGCGCTGTGTGCACCTTAAAGGGAGGCTTTAAATCTCATTGTACTTTGTATAATGACAATAAAGGCTTTCTATTGTTCTATTCTATTCTAAGTGATGAACCTTTCTATTCTCAATAATCATGTTTACCCTGATGTCCCCAACCCTCTGTTTGTACCCAGAAAAGGCCAAACCCAAGCCCAAACTGGACGTTGCCCAGCTGCTGCTGTCTCTCGGGATGAAACCTACTGCCAGACCCTCCACTGCCACCAAGTCTGCCGTTACCGATGCCCCCAGACACACCGAACCCACTGCATCAGCTCCTTTAACCGTTAGGACTAGTCCACCTGTCCCTGCCTCAAAATTTGCTCCAGCTCCTGCCTCTGCGGCCTCTGCACCCCCTCCTGCAAGACCAACCTCATCAGTGGACCCTGCCATCCCTCCATTCAGTGCTGCCGCAGTATCTCATCTGCCCACTAGGGGTCCTTCCTCTCCTAGTGCGGCATCTGGGGAGCCAGCGGAGTCAGCATCTACCTCACCTCCACCGTGCAGTGCCTCCCTTCAGGCAGAACCCAACACCAGCCCTCCGCTGGAGCGCTCAGCCTCTGCACCAGCAGAGCCCAACACCAGCCCTGCACTAGGAGCGGTCATGGAGACTCTCTCGGCAAGTGCTGCTGCTCCATCGAAGCCCGAGTCTAAATCTGCAGCCTCATGTGAGATTCCCTCTCAGGAGACAACAGGTACTCCAGATGTAGCTGTCCTAGAGGTGTCTAGCCCATCAGCACACCAGCCAGCACCCTCCCTTGTTGGGGATGTAGACTATAGTAGCACTTCAGAAACCTCCCCTTTGCCTGCTGTGGACTGTGATTCCCTTCCTGGCCCCTCCCCTGTCTATACCGCCCCTTCTGTCTCTCCTCTGATAGATCCCATTTCACAAACTGTCTCTTCAACAAGCGCTCAGGAAACAGGAACTGCCCTGTGTGAAGATACGACAGGTGCTGGCCCTAAGAACATTATATCAGTTGTTAACCCAGGGGTAACAGAACTACCCACTCCCCCAGAGACTATGTCAGGTGTTACAGTTGAGGTAACAGAAGCACTAACTGCCCCAGGGATTATGTCAGGTGTTACTCCCCAGGTAACAGAAACACTAACTACCCCAGAGAGTATATCAGGTGTTACTGTTGAGGTAACACAAACACTAACTACCCCAGAGAATATGTCAGGTGTTACTCCTCAGGTATCATCAGATGCTGAGGCGATCAGTTACGAAAACACAGGTGTATTTTCTGCTCCAGGTGACCTTGTTTCTGCCACAGAGCCCACCAAACAACCTTATTTTTCTCTGGATCCCTCTGTTGGAGAAGCTGCTTCGGACAGTGACAGTCTAGAACTTTCCACTCTTCGAGACAGTGCCACAGGGGAGTTTGTTCCCCCACAGTCACCCGTGAGTGCACCAGAGACAGGTGCATGCAAGGCTGATGCCATTAAAATGGATCCAGAGGTAGAGCAGCCCATCACAGCAGATGATGTCACTATTCCTGAGGATATTGCCTGCACCAGCAAGCTCATATCGGCACCTACTGCAACTACAACAGAGGCTGTCTCTTTGGATGAGGCAGCTGTGGTTGTTGAGGATGTTATCATACCTGATCTCACACATGATGTTGATGCCCTCTCCCTCCTGGAGATGGAATCTTTCTTGGGAACTGTCTCTCATCCTAAGGTCACAGCGGATGATGACAGTGTGGCTCAATCCACACCATCTGCAGATGCCACATCTTTACAGGTTGGCAGTGGGCTTGAAATTGCACCGTTTTTGGAAAACTCCTCAGTGCCTGATCTGACACCTCATTTAGAGGCCGTCTCTCTCCTGGAGGTAGCATCATTTCTGGAGACTGTTCCTGTACCAGACATCACAGAGTGCTCAAAGGAGTCTGCAGAACCGGCCATATCCCTAGAGGATGTGACTGTGCCTGACTTCACATCGTCTTTAGAGGCCGTGTCTCTTCTAGAGGTTGGGGAAGTTTTGCAGGACATCTCAGCACCTGAAGAAGTGGGCTCTGTTCCGGGGGTGTCTTCACTCCAGGCAGACATCAGTCACTCCTCACCAGCTGCAGACACAGATGCCGTCTCCCTGCTAGAGGTTGCCCCATCACTAAGGGATGCATTAGTTCCAGACCTCACGCCCCAGCTAGAGGCTGTGTCCCTTCTAGAAGTTGCACACTTTCTTGAATCCATGCCAGATACAGAAGCGACAACAGTGACCTGTGAAAACGTATCATCAGAAGGCACCACCAACAATAACACTTCACCACCTCCTAAAGGAATCTCCCTACCTAATGCAGAGCCCCAGTTAGAGTGCACTGCCGCACCAGCAGCTGAAGCGATGTCTCCAGAACTTCTGGGGGCAGCTGAATTTCCGCAATTAGACCCCATGCTTGCAGACATCTCCACTACCACACCCGCAGACTCAGCCTCTATTTCAGCCCCCTCACACACAGTGACCTTAACCACACCCTCTGACACTCTGACTGGAGACATCTCATCTATGGCATTTATAGAGCCAGTTATCTCAATGCCACCTCCAGACACAATGACCTTAGCCACACCCTCAGACCGACTAACTCAAGACATGTCTACAGCCACCACAGAGCCAATTTCCTCAACAGCACCCACTGACACTGTCACCTCTGCAACACCCTTGGACACACTTCCTGGAGACATGCTAGATACATCACCCTCAGATGAACTAACTGAAAATGTGTCATCTACAGCCACCACAGATACAATTACCCTTATAACACCCACCAACACTGTCACCTCTACAACACCATTAGACACGCTACTTGGAGACATGCTCGCTACATCAGCTACATCACCCTCAGACGAACTAACTGAAAATGTGTCCACAGACCCAAGTACCCTTATAACACCCACTGAAACTGTCACCTCTGCAACAACCTTAGATATGCTAATTGGCGACACCCTCACTACACCAGTCTCATACATACCAAGTTCTACCACACCCTCACACCCACTTACTGGAGACATTTCCTCTACCACCACCATAGAGTCAGTTACAGCAATAACTCCCACTGACACCGTCACCTCTGCAACACCTTTAGATACACTACTTAAAGACATCACCTTAGTTACCTCCACAGCACCCACAGACAAAATCACTTCAGCAACCTTAGACACAGCGCCCTCTACAACACCCTCAGGTGCACTACATGGAGGCAACACAACAGCACATGTCCCTCAGCTGACGGCAGATGGTTTTACAGATGAATCTGCTGCTGGTCAGGAGATACTTCCAGGTTCAGCTGAAAGTCTCAGCCCACCAACCCCCTTAATAGACACTCCTCTTGACACCCAGGATGTCTCCACAGATGTGTTGACAGGAGCAACCACAGAGGAACTACATCAGGAGAGTTCAGAGGGTACTTGCCTCCCCTTCTCCATGTTTGTTTTTTACCTTTAAAGGTGTCATTGCTTTGTTTTTTTAATGACATTTGTGGTGGTCTCTAGTATTAATGAATGCCCTGTGAAAATGCCTTAGTGCTCCTATTACAGGCTGTTCTAGTTTGGTGGAGGAGATGGAGCCGGGAGAATGACTGGTTCTTGGCTATGCTAGTCACAGGCTACAGCCATTCAAAGCCCATTCGGTCATAGCACACCAAATAGAAGATTTAAATGTTCTAAACAAACACACATACTTACTTATATTTCGCTAAGTGAATATGTGCTGCAACAAGACTCCTCCAGTAATCTGTGTCATGTCTTTTTCTAATGAACAAACTTGAGTCATTTTGTTGGCCTTTTTCTTATTTGTTCGTTTTTCCACCTATTTTCTTTCACCGACTAATGGAGACGTCGGGGTAGAAGAACATTTTCACATACAGCATGCCTGTGCAACTCAGGGTGACCTAATGAAACCTTTAACCCCAAATTCTAACCCTCTAGACTGTCATAGCTGCAGCTGTCTGTCTGTCCAGCATTCCACCCAATGTGACATTTATTAACACACATTATACACATAATAACTATCACAGAAAGCGTGCGGCTAGACCACATATACGTCGTAAATCGGATCTGAGGTGCTAATATTGTAATCCTGGCCCTGGTGTTATATAACCTGCACTTAATTCAGGCATCTACTGTCATGTGAGAGATAGTAAGTAACAGTCAACCTGAACAACCATCAGTCACAGCAGAGTTCTACGTGTGTAACAGGGGTTGTAATGTCCTGTGTACCCAGGCTGTGTGTCCTTTGAAGGGTTCTAATGGTATTATGTGCCCTTAATGAAGGGCTCTAGTTGTATGATGTGTCCTGTGTGAAAGGCTGTAATGGTATAATATATACTGTATGAAGCATTGTAATAGTATTATGTGTCCTGTATGAAGGATTGTTATGGTATGATGTGTCCTGTTTAAAGGATTTTAATGGTATGATGTGTCCTTTAAGGGCTGTAACGGTATGATATGTCCTTTAAGGCCTGTGATGGTGTGATGTGTCCTGAATGTGGGGCTCCAGTTATAATGTGTCTTGTATGAAGGATTCTAATGCTACCAGGGGTCCTTTATAAATGGCTGTAATGGTATGAAATGGCATGAAAGATTCTGATGTGTGTCCTGTATGAAGAGTCTTAATGGTATAATGTGTCCTTTATGAAGGACTGTGTTGGTATGATTTGTCCTGTTTGAGGGGCTCCAGTTATGTGTGAAGGATTCTAATGGCATGATGTGTCCTGTATGAAGGATTCTAATGTTATGATGTGTCCTTTAACACTTGTAAAGGTATGAAATGTCCTGCATGAAAGATTCTGATGGTGTGATGTGTGTCCTGTATGAAGAGTCCTAATGGTGTCATGTGTTCTGCAGCTCGGCTGGATCCAGTGCAGCGGCTCTTCCTGGAGAAGATTAGGGAGTATGCCACCCACAGCCCGTAAGCAGCTCAGAGTCAATAACTGGCATCAGATCATCAGATTGGTGTTAGCAAATCAGCTGCATATGTTGGCTCATCTCTGTGCTTTTTCTGACGGTCTGTCTCTCCCACCACATATGTTCTGAAAAAATTAACACACACACACATACACACACTCATAACCTCCCCCCTCACATTCTGATACTGACATGCATCAACACTACCTCTCACTTAAATGCATTTACACACTCAAAAAATGCACTCATAAATGCACTCACTCATATCCATACACGCACTCACACATCAATGCAATCTTACCTACTTATTCTAAAAAAAACGTGTGTACCTGAAAACACACACACACACACACACACACACACACACACACACACACACACAGCAGGGCTGAAGGAGGAGGGCTGGAGGCGGGCTCAGAGTTCCACCGTCGGCTGGCTGAGGAGGAGGCGAAACTGCAGAGGCTCTATGGGGGTCATGACCTCACAGAGTTCCCAGAGTTCAAATTCCCTGGTGGGTAGCCGATACTGATGTCTCACTGCACACAACACACGCACAACACATGCCACAGCACACACAAAAACATCCTGCAAGCACACACCCAAAACATCCAACAACACACACAACAAAATCACACAATGCACACATCCTGCAAGCACACACCCAAAACATCCAACAACACACACAACAAAATCACACAATGCACACATCCTGCAGTGCACACACAAACACACACCTCTTACAACACACACACACTACCCCACGAGTCATTATATTCCACAACATTCTCAGCATTCTCTAATAAAAATAATGCGCTTTTGTGTTTATGCTGATGTCATCTGTACCCTTTCCATCTAATTGCAGAGCCCATGCTGGATGAAATATGTAAGGGATAACAGCCACCGAGACGTGCATTCGACAGAATTAATCAACGCTGGCGGAGGCAAATAACCTCCCGACGCGAAGCTGAACTAATGGCCCGGTTACCACACTCGTGAATTTAGGAAACATTTTACACTTTACACCAGAACATTTAAATTATTTCTAGAATTTCTTTACAATTGGGACGCATTGTCTGTTGTTTAACGCAACCTGTCGGTAAAAAGCACAGCAGAAAAGTAACCTGTTAAATTGGTTATTATAGTTACCATTCTATGGGGCATTGATATGGAATGGTGTTTAAACTTAATGCCAGAATTTTAGAACTACTTTCCATAGTTGAACGCTTCTACGAAATTAATGCATACCCCGCCAGCCAATCAGAAAGCATCATTCTTTTTGACCGGGCCATAAACACTAAATAAGGACTTTATATCATCCCTGGCGCAGGACTACAGTGGACTTTCCAGTGCTTGTGGGCCAGTAGGCCTTGTGTGACTGTGTGTTATTGACAAAGCTCCAAATGTGTGTTGTGTGGCATAGACACCAGAGACTGTACGCTAGATACAAATAGCTGTGAGGTCAGTGTAGGCTTACAGCATCTCTCCTGGACACCAGAGAATCAGTTTAAGAAATAATACATGCCATTCTGCCCAGATTCACAGAAGTTCATAATGGTCACACCTACTGAGGGGTGTTCTGTGAAATGAAATCTGATTAAATACTTGTCACTGCCTTTTCATTAACAGTTGGACTGGGTTTTCTTATGTTTCACTGTAATGTCATGTCAAACACTAAGATTCATCTTGGTACTGCACAGAGAGCAACTGCATCCAATTAATATTTTAAACGGCTGAGAGAAACGTGGAGTGTGCCTGCCTTCCTCTGAAGCCTCAGGGGGCGAGGCCCTTGCCGTTAAAACGTCATGTCTCCTCCCACTTCATGGTTATTCATGAGCTAACTCGCCGGCGTGACTTTACGTGGTGACGACACGCGACAACTGCGGGTCCCGATTGCAGCAGCCGCTTGTCATTGTGACGAAGATTGGCACTAAGGTAAGCTGTCACTCAAAATCTTCTTTTTCCGTTCCCTATCAATCAAGCAATCTGAGCCATACACAAAAATGCCGTAGGCGAGCAGACACATGGGATCAGGGGAAGCGTTAGTGTCTGAAGGCGTAGTGAAATAATGATGTGCGAGACGGACGGCCTTTAGCGTAAGGCTATTTTCTGGGAAACGAAGGATGAGGACCAGAAGCAAGGCCCAGTTTTTTAATCATCTTTTGTAGAAGTGCGAATGGCGCTAGTGGCGGGGAGGGAGAGGCAGCTGTCCCGAGATTGATTGATAGACGGTAGTGGGCAGGTTTTTATTACAATTAAAGGGACAGGACTAGATTTTTCAAAGGAGGGATAAATAGTCAGTTTATATTTTTTGTCGGAAATGTAACAATCGGTAGCTGTAACCGCTGATGTTTGCGGAGGCCAACACAATCTCCAGTGTAAACAAACATTCACCTCCATTTCAGACGGTTTCCTGCTACAGCAGCTGCAGCTAGCATTAGCCATGGCCGTGTTGTGTGGAGGAACATGGCGGCTACATGAGTTCGACCGTTCTAAAACAGATTCTTAATTCTACAATCTAATATGGGCTACCTACGTTTGCAGACCGGTATCTTGTGCTATTTATTCTTGGTACCAAGCCAACAAATGATATCACAAACAGCGATGCAAGTTCGTCTCCTCATTCAGACATGGGCTGAAAAGTTTGAGTTGTGTCGATTTTGGTGTTCAGCATTTTGAGATGTTTAAGGGCGTGAATGGATGCATGCACTCTCCTGGTGCGAGTTTGCAGCAGTCAACACAAGCGGAAAACGGCGAAAAAGGCGTGTGGCTGCCAGATAAGGCGGCCAGCTAACTTTAAGCAACCACCAAAGCACGAGGCAGAAAATGAGCAATTTCCGGTCAAACGATTCAAACCTAACCCCGAGACTCTCCTGCTTTCTGTATCCATTACCGCCTGAAATCCACCAAAATACGAAGGGTGGTATGTCGTGAAATTTAGCACAACATTACAACAAGGCGGCAAAGTTGGTGACCTTTATGGCTTCCCATAATATCCGCTCTATTAAATACCCTTCTATAAATACTCATGTTATGCGATATAGTAATGTGATGGCCCCAGCAAGGGTGTAAGAATTACACGAGAGAAATAAAGCAGGAGTGCCGCATAATGTGTGTGTCTGTGTGTGTGTCCGTCCCGCAGGACCGCTGCTGCTGGCCGGATCCTCTATGATGATAAAGTACTGTGGACATAAACATTAATAATGATGGCTTCCCAGTCCATGCCTGTAGAGGAGTATCAGGAGGCTGAGCAGGTGAGCCCGTGTGTGTGTGTGAGAGAGAAAGAGAGATTTTGAGTGTGTGAGAATGTGCAAAAGCATATGGCCACTTATGGAAAGTCAGTTACATCGCAAAACTTGTGCATCAGAGCAAACTAAATGCAGCAGGTTGTGGAGTGTCCAGTGGGCGGTAGCTGATTGGGGGGGGGGGGGGGGGGGGGGGCTCTGGGTAGTAGAGGGCAGCTACGCATGAGGGACGCAGCCCCTTGGGTGACCTCATGCAGCTCATTCATAAAGACATTATACACTAATTTACTGGAGTCAAACCCCATTAATAAACACCTCAAACATTTATTTACTGCAGTCAAAACCTATTCAAAAAGGCCTCATGCACTAAATAACTGTAGTCAAAACGTATTCATAAAGGCCTCACACACTAATTTACTGTAGTCAAAACTTATTAATAAAGAGCTCTCACACACTAATTTAATGGTGTCAAAACCCATTCATAGAGACTTCACACTAATTAAAGTAGTCAGAATTAATTTATAAAGACCTCAGACTGATTTACCAGAGTCAAAAGTCAATCACAAACACCTCAGACTCACCTATTGAAGTGAGAGCACTTTCATAAAGAGCTCATACTTTAATATACTCAAGAATCCCCACCCACCCATATACAAGCTAATTGTATAACATAACTGTGAAGGGAAATAGGCCATGTGTAGTCTGAGAGAAACATTAGCATCAGTGCCATTGTTTGCATGCACAGCAGACATACTGAGAATAAGGCTGCTTGATTATGGAAAAAATCTGAATCATGATTATTTGGGCCAAAACTGAAATCACGATTATTCAAACGATTATTTTGTTTTCCTCAGTAACATGCTTCATTTATTGAAAATCTATTCAAAAACATTTCGAAAAAACATTCTTGTACCTTCAGATTTTCCCTAATACCTTTCTTCGTAAACATTAGTAAGTCTCCTTTGATGTCTAATGTACAAACAGTAGAAATGTCTAATGTATACACCTAATGTACAGTACAAACAGTAGAAAATAATTAGGACAAAACATTGTTGCCCTCGATTTTATTTGTTTTGAGATCGTTTGGCCCTGAAATCATTATCACGATTAGAATTCGATTAATTGAGCAGCCCTACCTGGGAATATGGCTGAGCTGAAAGAGGAATGAATGGGCTAATGTACGTCCTGAACGCTGTGCAGGTCTGATTCACAGGTCTCAGGAGCCTCAGTTTGAGTTTATTTCTGCCAAAGGAGGGTTAAACCAGTAATAAATCCCAAAGTTTCACTTACTTTTACACACAGCATTTTAAATGTCTCAGATGTGTTTAACAAAGGCATTACCTGTCATTCACTCTTTTGAGCTGTTAGCTTCAGCCCATTGTGTTACAGTGTAAAAACATTATGAGAGAGGAAGGGAGAGAAAGAGAGCGATAGAGAGCGAGAACACGCGCACGTGACAGAGAATGGTTGCGGGGGTCGCGGGTCGTCAGCAGCTTAAAACTGGGGGTCGCGGTCTGAAAAGTTTGGGAACCCCTGTGTTACACTAGTGATGTAGAGGTAGATCAGATCACGTTTTGTGTCAAATGAATGCGAAAAACCGTTATGAGATCTCACTCCCATGGTGCACTGTGGTGTCAACGAGCAACTGCAGCAAGCCTTGTGTGTCCCCTCAGGAATATGCAAAGGTCATGACCTCTAAAGCAGTTATGAGAGTATTGAGTATTGGATGACATCATCTCTGGCTCATGATGCAGGACCGCAACCAGACATTTTGTGGCCTATGAACGAAAACGAGCGTTAAATAATAATATTTATAATAATAGAGGGCTTGTTTAAAAATTGGCTAGCTGGTGGCTGGCTTGAAGCAATAAATTCTGGACTTGAAATAGTGACGTTTTTGGACCGAATGGCACCGTGCCCACCTATGTGGCACACTGACATTCGGACGAGATTGTCTAAAAACATACCCCTCCACCCACCCACGCCACTGTCATGACATCCTTAAAGTAATTTAACACCGAAACACATAAACAAAATTGCTGTGTCTGTGTGTGAGAAAGAGGGTAGCTGTGAAAGATCATCCTGCAATCTAGTGTATTCATGAAGATGAGCATTTTCAACAGATTTTGCCTGGCTGTGTGTGTGTTTTTTCCCCAGAGATGGGTATTTTTAACACACTTCTCAATTAGACCCATTGTTACTCCGTCACATGCAGTGAAGTCACATGGGGCCT
>CM050220.1:8240000-8250000 GCA_027475355.1 Coilia nasus | reverse complement strand
CGTGTGATTGAGCTGAGTGAGGTCATATCCTGTGTGATGGATTTATGTGGCAGAGTTCTAGTGGATTACTGAGTGGATTCTGGCTACGCAGCTTCCCCGAGTTACTGAGTGTCAATCTCTACTGCCTACACACACACATACACACACACACACACACACACAACCTGTTCAAGACGCTAGTTTTTCATCTGAGTGTATTGCGTGTGTGTTTGGTGTGTGTGTGTGTGTGTGTGTGTGTGTGTGTGTGTGTGTGTGTGTGTGTGTGTGTGTTTGGGGTGTGTGTGTGTGTGTTTGGGGTGTGTGTGTGTGTGTGTGTGTGTGTGTGTGTGTGTGTGTTGGCATTAGGTGGAACAGTGTATCAGCCCGTTACGGTGGTCACACCGCAAGGACAAGTGGTGACCCAAGCTCTGTCTCCTGGGACAATACGCATCCAGAACACACAGGTATGCGAGAACAAACACACACACACAGGTATACCACAACCACACACGCATACAGGTATACCACAACCACACACACACACACACACACACACACACACACACAGGTATACCACAACCACACACGCATACAGGTATACCACAACCACACACACACACACACACACACACACACACACACACACACACACACAGGTATACCACAACCACACACGCATACAGGTATACCACAACCACACACACACACACACACACACACACACAGGTATACCACAACCACACAAGCATACAGGTATACCACAACCACACACACACACACACACACACAGGTACACACGCTGTGTTTGCTAAATTAATATTTGGCTCTCTGCTAAGAATTGATAATTTATGTTTGTGCATGTTTTACTTCTGTCTGTGTGTGTGTGTGTGTGTGTGCGTGTGTGTGTGGGTCCAGCTTCAGCTGCAGTTGAACCAGGACCTGAGCTTCTTCAGCCAGGACGAGGGCTCATCCAAGAACAAGAGGGGCATCCTGCCCAAACACGCCACCAACGTCATGCGCTCCTGGCTCTTCCAGCACATCGGGGTACGTGTGTGTGTGTGTGTATCTGTGTGTATCTGTGTGCCTGTGTGTGCCTGTGTGTGCCTGGCTCTTCCAGCACATCGGGGTACGTGGGTGTGTGTGTGTGTGTTTGTATGTGAGGGTGTGTGTGCGCTTGTGTGTGTTTGTGTGTGTGCCTGTGCCTGTGTGTCTGTGTCTGTGTGTCATGCGCTCCTGGCTCTTCCAGCACACTGGGGTACGTGTGTGTGTGTCTCTCTCTCTGTGTGTCTCTCTCTGTGTGTCTGTGTGTGTGTGTGTGTCTGTGGTGCACTGAGACGAGAGCACTGCCATTGAGGTCATAGAGGCCTGGGAGCCTGAAGAGCCTTTACCCAAAAAACACAAATCAGAAAAGTGTGTGTGTGTGTGTGTGTGTGTGTGCTTGGGTGTGTGTATAGGATGTGCTGAGAACACAGCGGGTAATGTCATAGAGGTCCTGAAGCCTGAAGGGCCTTTAGCTAAAAACACTGACTGAGTCTAAACACAAATCAGTAAACCCTCTCTGTGTGTGTGCGTGTGTGTGTGTGTGTGTGTGTTTGTGCATGTCTGTGTGTGTGGGTGTGGGTGTGTGTGTGTGTCTTGGCAGCACCCCTACCCGACTGAAGATGAGAAGAAGCAGATTGCCACTCAGACTAACCTGACCCTGCTACAGGTCAACAACTGGTCAGTCCCGCCCCCTTCCCTCACCTCTCTGCCTCCATTGGCTGCAGCTATGGCATTCCAGATGCTGATTGGTCTAACTCTCTGCTTCGCTGTCACAGGTTCATAAATGCTCGAAGGCGGATCTTACAGCCAATGCTGGACGCTAGCCAATCAGAGACGCCGAAAAGCAAGAAGAAGCCACCTCAGAACCGTCCGCTACAGCGCTTCTGGCCCGACTCCATCGCCTCCGGGGTTGCCCAGCAACACGTCACCATGGCCGACGGTACGCTGAGTGGACTGGGGTAGTGTGTCTGTGTGTGTGTGTGTGTGTGTGCACTGGAGTAGTGTGTGAGAGGGTGGGTGAGCGGACTGTGTGTGGTTTAAATGGGCTGTAGTTTTTTACAAGTGTTTTGATTCTGCAACACATCATGGCTGACGGTATGCTTTGTGGGCTGGGGTAGTGTGTGTGGAGGGTGAGGTAGTGTGTGTGGGCTGGGATAGTATGTGTGGGGGGTGAGGTAGTGTGTGAGTGTGCTGTAGGTTTTTACAAGTGTTTTGATTCTGCAAAACATCACCATGGCTGACGGTTTGTTTTGTGGGCTGGGGTAGTGTGTGTGGGGTGAGGTAGTGTGTGAGTGTGTGTGGGCTGGGATAGTATGTGTGTGGGGAGTGGGGTATCGTGTGGGGGGTGAGGTAGTGTGTGAGTGTGTGTGGGCTGGGATAGTATGTGTGTGGGGAGTGGGGTAGTGTGTGTGGGGGGTGAGGTAGTGTGTGAGTGGGCTGGGGTAGTGTGTGTGGAGGGAGTGGGGTAGTGTGTGTGGAGGGTGAGGTAGTGTGTGAGTGTGTGTGGGCTGGGATAGTATGTGTGTGGGGAGTGGGCTAGTGTGTGTGGGGTGAGGTAGTGTGTGAGTGTGTGTGGGCTGGGATAGTATGTGTGTGGGGAGTGGGGTATCGTGTGGGGGGTGAGGTAGTGTGTGAGTGTGTGTGGGCTGGGATAGTATGTGTGTGGGGAGTGGGGTAGTGTGTGTGGGGTGAGGTAGTGTGTGAGTGTGTGTGGGCTGGGATAGTATGTGTGTGGGGAGTGGGGTAGTGTGTGTGGAGGGTGAGGTAGTGTGTGAGTGTGTGTGGGCTGGGATAGTATGTGTGTGGGGAGTGGGCTAGTGTGTGTGGGGTGAGGTAGTGTGTGAGTGTGTGTGGGCTGGGATAGTATGTGTGTGGGGAGTGGGGTAGTGTGTGTGGGGTGAGGTAGTGTGTGAGTGTGTGTGGGCTGGGATAGTATGTGTGTGGGGAGTGGGGTAGTGTGTGTGGGGTGAGGTAGTGTGTGAGTGTGTGTGGGCTGGGATAGTATGTGTGTGGGGAGTGGGGTAGTGTGTGTGGGGTGAGGTAGTGTGTGAGTGTGTGTGGGCTGGGATAGTATGTGTGTGGGGAGTGGGGTAGTGTGTGTGGGGTGAGGTAGTGTGTGAGTGTGTGTGGGCTGGGATAGTATGTGTGTGGGGAGTGGGGTAGTGTGTGTGGGGTGAGGTAGTGTGTGAGTGTGTGTGGGCTGGGGTAGTTTGTGTGTGGGGGGTGGGGTAGTGTGTGTGGGCTGGGGTAGTTTGTGTGTGGGGGGTGAGGTAGTGTGTGTGGGCTGGGGTAGTGTGTGTGGAGGGTGAGGTAGTGTGTGTGGGCTGGGGTAGTGTGTGTGGGGTGAGGTAGTGTGTGTGGAGGGTGAGGTAGTGTGTGTGGGGTGAGGTAGTGTGTGTGGGGGGTGAGGTAGTGTGTGTATGGGGGGTGGGGTAGTGTGTGGGCTGTAGGTAGTGTATAGTGTAGTGTATCGAATCTGCAGCACATCATGGCTGACAGAACACTGTTTGGGTTTTTGGGAGTGTGTCTGTGTGTGTGCGTGTGTGTGTTTGTGTTTGATGGGCTGAAGTTTTATACATGTGTATCAATTTCGCTCACACTTGGGATTGTGGTTGTTACTGGCCCAGTGTTCAGAAAGAATTTATTTCGATAAAATTTTCATTTTCGATAAAAGTGTAATGTGAAATGTAACTTTGAAATGCAACACATTGGAGATTTTCCAGTCCAAGTCCCCAGAGCAGAATTTATTATTTATGTATGTGTTTGTGTGCGCATGTTTGTGTGTGTGTATGCATGTTTGTGTGCGTGTGTGTGTGTGTGCATGCATACGTGTTTGTGTGCGTGTGTGTGTATGTCCGTGTGTATGTCCGTGTGTGTGTGCATGTCCGTGTGTGTGTGTGTGTGTGTTCCTCAGGCACGGTGGTGGCGGTGGGGGAGGACGGGCTGCAGTCGCTGTCGTCGGATGGGGCCACTCTGGCCGTGCAGCAGGTGATGCTGGGGGGCCACAGCGAGGATGACTCCGCAGGCTCCGACGATGAAGACCACGCAGACCTGTCCGACGCCAACATGACCAGGCTGGGCCTGGATCACAGCGACTCGCTGCAGTAGACTCACCCACACACACACACACACACACACTCTCTCTCACACACACACTCACTCGCATCACGCATGTATGGGCATAGATGTTATTACACAAAAAATGCCAGCCAAGACAAAAAAATAAATGCACAAGCGTGAAATCATACTTTTAAGACACGCACACACACACAAACACACACACACACACGCATGTTTTAAGCGCTGTCCATAGTACTGTAGCTCATTTTGGTTTTGGAGTCCAGAAATAGACAGACGTCTAACATTTTATATAGTCAGAAGAATGAGTTTGACTGCTTAATATACACACACATACGTTGATGTGTTTGCTTAATGTTCACTCACACAACACACACACCCACACAGAGGATGCAAGCACAACCACACACTCGGCGCTGGCTGGGGAGCTGGCTGAGATGACGAACTGCACTTTTTTCGCCTCCCCGCTTGGCCACCCCCACCCCCTCCACACCCCCCAAATTTGCTCCCGACAGCGACGACGACAACGAAACGGACGACCTTCAGGTGACCTTTGAACTCTAATCACAGAGGTCCCCAGGAGGGGCGTTTTTCTCGCTCTCCTGCCCTCTGCAGTGCCAACCGATTGACGGACGGACGGACGGACCGATTGACCGCTCGACTGACCACTCCGCCACCCCTCCAGCGACTGCTGTACAGTGGAGATCAGCCCCGGCATGCGTGTGTGTACTCCTCGTCCTCCTCGTCCTCGTCCTCCTCCTCGCACAGAAGAGCTTGATCTATTTTTATACAGGGACGACCAGCCGGCAGCGGAGTTGTCACCTTTCCTTTTGAGTTTTTTGCTGTTTTGGCCTTTTGTTTTTGTTTTGGTTTTGTAAGAGATATTTATGGATAACTATTTGCTTTTTTTTTTTTTAAGAAAAAAAAACAAACCTAGATGTAGGTCCCTATTTGAATGGGGTTTTTTTTGTTGGTGGATTATTGTGTTACTATAAAAAAAAAAAGACTGATTTTGGAAGAACGTAACTAAAGATCTTTGGTGCACAAAGCCCTTAGTTCACACAGAGTGAGTTTCTGTTCCTTATTACCTGGCTTCATCACAAGACACACACACCCACACACCCACATGAAAACGTGTCACCCTTTTAAGGTTCACAATCTGAGGCAGCACGAAAGGCTGTGTGTGTGTGTGTGTGTGTGTGTGCGTGTGTGTGTGTGCGTGTGTGTGCGCGCTGTAGTGCATGACCTTTTGCTTCACAAAGTTGATGTGTCTAGAACAGTATGGAATGTGTGTGTGTGGGTGTGTGTCATGTCTGTGAAACCGAATGGTGTGTATAGATTCATCATTGAGTACAGAGGACATGACCATCTTTCAAAGCACACTTTACACACCCACACACATTTACACGCAAACACACGGCAGTGCATTGTTGCTCTGCCTGAAATCAACGAACAACCCCCCACCTCAACCTAACATGGCAGCACCTTCCAAACCATCAGAAAAAGAAGGAACACAAGTGTGTGTGTGCTTCAGGAAGTGTGTGTGATGTAAATGTGTGTGTAGAAAGTTGGTGCCTCCTGACAACACTAAGCTGTTCGCAGCATTACCCTGGAAACAATCAACCATGTTAACTGCCTCCACACACACACACACACACACACACACACACACACCTTTGGGGCAGTGTGAGAGGCTCTGAGGTTACTTGGTGTGAGGTGCCACAGCAATGCGTTTGTAATAAAAAAAACAAAAAACAAACAAATATGTAACTCTTTGCTTGATGTTTTGCTTGATTTTTATGTGAAGGTTTGCTCTGTTCCACTGTACAAAACTCTTGTAAGTGGCAGGTTTCTTAAAACAACAAACACTACACTTTGATATTTATAACGCAAAAAAATAGCTGTTAACAAAATGTACATCTTTTTGCTGAAAGAGTCTTGTATAAAAAATAAAACATTTGAAAGCTTTTTTAATAAAAAAAACACAAGTGTCTGGAGTCTGCATGATGCATTTCCTGTGAGGATGAGACTGAGTTTGAGCCTGGAGCATCATCACAAGACTGTAGCCGTGATATCTGCTGCCCCCTGGAGGGAGGCGAAGGCACAGCAGAAACTCGCCAAGAAACAAAGTGTCGCCAGGGAGGCCAGACGTTAGCCTGGTAAACCAGCCCCTCGTACTTTTAATTTTGTACAGAGGGTCTGGCCTTACTGCATTGAGAAAAGATTTCTTCCTGGAGGTGTGGACTCTGCTGAAGTTTAAAACAAGTGGCTCTGCCTTTACCCAGTCGCTAACATCTGGTCGTCATGTAGCACACAAAGTCATCGTCTTCGCTCATGAACACTCTCTGTTCGCTGATTGGCTCAGATTCACTTGGTCCAAATACATGAATGTCAAGACCCTCTGTACAAAATGAAATGAAGTACGAGGGGCTGGTTTACCAGGCTAGGCCAGACCCTCTGTACAAAATGAAATAAAGTACGAGGGGCTGGTTTACCAGGCTAGGCCAGAAGAGAGGAGAGTCACAAATGGAGGCTGTAGTGAAGGGGCAAAGCAGTCACCCCACTTGGCCTTAAACCTGGGTCAACAGGGTACCAAACATGCACTCTGAACACAACGCCAAAGAGCCATGTTTGTTGAAATGGCAGCTGTAGTGAGCCCATTCCATCATTGTCCTAACTCTTAACAGACACAGAAGAACTCCTAACTCTTTAAAGGTGTAACCTTTTAAACATTCTTTAACAGAAAAAGTGTCTTACAACAATGTAAGATCAAAAATTCCAAATTCTATTCTATGGACCGCAACATTCTTTCAAACTTCCATTGTCCCAACAGTCCAGCTACACTGGTGTGACCATACACCTCCAAGGGTTAGCTCTGGGACAGTTCTCACTCATTCAGGTCATAGTAATCAAGAGTGTACAACTAGATGTCTTTTTCAGCTTGAAGGCATTTCACCTCATCTGAAGAGGAAGCCTTTCAGATGAGAAGTAAACATCTCCAAACTGAAGAGGTCCAGTTGCCTACAGCTCAACACCAACAGTCCTCATCACCTCTTAACAGACTGAGATGGGGTGAAGTCACGGCCAGATTATAAAGTCGTTGGCTTCTGTCCACAAATATTGGAAGCCTACATTTTTAACATGGCATCTTATTGGGCATCTTTGCCTGTGCCCAAAGCCTTTCACAGGTCCTGAGCCCCTGGCCGAGTGCCCTGTTGGCCATGTGGTTAATCTGGCCTTGGGTAGGTCTGTGTGGGGTGCGTCCTCCTGAAGTTCCTGAGCTCTTCTGGCTGTACAGCTTCTGGTTTAAAGTTGTTTAGTTACTCTGAGCCTCTTGCTTCTAAAAACAAACAAACAAACAAACAAACAAGCACAAATGAGTAAGAGTGTGTGTGTATGTGTGTGTGTGTGTGTGTGTTTTCACCTCCAGGTAATGATGTATCCAAGGTATGGCAGTGCTGGTGCGTGCGTGTGTGTGTTTGTGTGTGTGTGTATGTGTGTGTTTGTGTTTGTGTGTGCGTGTCTGTTTTGTGTGTTTTGTTTTTCTTACCTCTAGTTCCTGGTGTATCCAGGAGAGGGCGCTGCTAATCCGCGTGTAGACGCCCGGTTTGTTCCTCTCAGCACAGCCACGCCCCCAGCTAGTCACGCCCACCAGGGTCCACGTGCTAGGCTCCGCCTCACAAGCCAGCGGCCCTCCACTGTCACCCTGGAAACAACACAACAAACGCTCACTGATGAGACCTCTTCACATAGGCGTAGACACAGGTAGGATTGGCCCACCTGATTTTTCTGGGCCCACCCATTTTATGATTTCTGGCTACGCCCCTGCATTAGAATTAGCATTCTACACTAGCTTTAGCACAAATATTAGTACTAGCCTAATTGGCCTAGCATTTACACAACACTGTGTTAGCTTAGCATCCTCAAGTTATGTTAGCATTAACATTATCTAGCAGGTCTCACTGCACCACTACTCCAGATATTAAACACAGAAACACACAAAACACACCTGGCAGGTGTCACTGCCTGCCTCCAGGTATCCTGCACAGAAACACACCAGCACACAATCACACACACACACATGCATACGCACAAACACAAACACACCTGGCAGGTGTCGACGCCTCCCTCCAGGTATCCTGCACAGATCATCCAGGGGGAGATGCTTCCCTGGTGCACCAGAGGCTCGTTACACTGAGCATTGGACATCAGGGGCACCTGGGCTACCAGGAGCTGGATGCTGCTCTCTCCTGCTCACACACACACACACGCACACACACACACACACATACATACACACACACATACATACATACACAGACACACACACACACACATACATACATACACAGACACACACAGACATACAGACACACAGACATACAGACACACATGCACACACACACACACACACACACACACACACACACACAGACACACAGTGTGTGTGGGTGAGTGTGGGTGGGAGGTGGGGGCTTATGTATGTGTGTGTGGGGTGAAGGGGGGTTATGTATGTGTGTATGTATGGGGGGGAACTTTATGTATGATTGCATGTATGTATGTATGAATGTGTGTGTGTGTGTGTGTGTGTGTGTGTGTGTGTGTGTGTGTGTGTGTGTGTGTGTGTGTGTGTGTGTGTGTGTGTGTGTGTGTAGTCTTACCTCCATCCACAGTGCTCCCCCATCCAGAGATCCAGCACATGTGTCCGTCCCGAAACTCCTCCCCTGTGCTGGGCAGGCAGATGGGCTCCACAAGCCCTGAGGACACACAGCCAGGAGACTAAAAGACTACAAATCCCAGTATAATGGACTACAAACTCCAGACAGATGGGCTCCACAAGCCCTGAGGACATACAGCCAGGAGACTAAAAGACTACCAATCCCAGTCTTATGGACTGACAGTCACAACACTAAAAGACGACAAATCCCAGCTGAATGGGTTACAAACTGCAGACAGATTGGCTCCACAAGCTCTGAGGACAGACAGCCAGGAGACTAAAATACTACAAATCCCAAGTCCTATAGACTGACAGTCATAACACAAAAAGACTACAATTCCCAGCCCAATTCACTACAAACTCTAAACAGGCTTCACCCACAGCCATCAGTACTACTACAAGACTGCAAGACTAAACTAGACCTCCAGTGGGGTCGCCGAATATTTTTTTTCTGTCGGAAAATAACACGTTATTTTGCCAAGTGAAAATAAGAACAGAATGAAGCGCAAATAAAAATGAAATCTGTTTTTTTTTTTTTTGTATTCATAGGCGCTGTTAATAGTGTTCAGCTTATAGACAGGACTACGGTTCCGTCAGAAACCGTGGTGCAAAAAAAAGGGTATGCAACATGCGGCGCATAGAGAGACTGACAAATGACAGATGCCTGTTTGTTTATATTGCCTTTGTGTTTATTAGTTAAACATGTGTATGCCATTAATCTGAATTGAAATGAATTTTGACTACCTTAGACAGCGATTCGCGGTTTCTTGTAGGCTACAGTCTTGGTTAGGGGTCTTGTTCCTTCTCAACATTTTATTTTGGAATGTTGAGACGGTTGGCTTGGGCGCGCTGGCTGCAAAGCGTATCCTTATGTACAGTCTACTTCGACTCATGCATAATCACGATGGAGAAAACAATCATGAATGAACGTTCTGGGGCACACTCGTGGTGTTAAAAAAAAAGACAAAAGGAAAAGAGAAAGTGGCAGATAGAATAGGGAAGAAAATGTGCGTTTGGAAACACTGCAGGTAGGGTGCATACTTTCTCTGGCAGGTTGAGGGCAACATTGGTTGGCTAACGTTGCTTCTCCATAAGGTTACAATTGAGTTGCTAAACTACTTAACGTTGCATTTAAGTTTGCTAACTAACACTGAACACTGACAGAAGTGTTTTTGTAGATATTGT
>CM050220.1:8215000-8232500 GCA_027475355.1 Coilia nasus | reverse complement strand
TACAGACAGACAGGAAATGGACAAGAGACTATGGACAGACAAGAAGTGGACAAGGGGCTACAGACCGACAGGAAGTGGAAAAGGGACTACAGACAGACAGAAAGTGAAAAGGGACTACAGACAGACAGTAAGAAAGGGACTACAGACAGACAGGAAGTGGAAAAGGGACTACAGACAGACAGTAAGTTAGAAAGGTACTACAGACAGACAAGAAGTGGAAAAGGGACTAAAGACAGACAGGAAGTTGTAAAGGGACTACACACAGGAAGTGGAAATGAGGCTACAGACAGACATGAAGTGGAAAATGGACTACATACAGACAGGAAGTGGAAAAGGGACTTCAGACAGACAGGAAGTTGGAAAGGGTCTACAGACAGACAGGAAATGGACAAGAGACTATGGACAGACAACAAGTGGACAAGGGGCTACAGACCGACAGGAAGTGGAAAACGGACTACAGACAGACAGAAAGTGAAAAGGGACGAAAAGGTACAGGAAGTGTAAAGGTACAGACAGGAAGTAGAAAAGGGACTACAGACAGGAAGTGGAAAAGGGACTGTAGACAGCCAGGAGATGTTGGGAGATGCTGCTTACCTCCAGCGAAGGGCTGCACTTTGATGATGGGCATACTGGGGCTGGCCTTCAGGTGTGGGGGCTCAGGTGAGTGCTGCGTTATGGAGATGTGGGGCTGTGGAGGTTCCGGGGAGGTGTCAGGAACATGGGGATCCTGCCCGTCGATGTCCCAGAGGTCACGGGGTTGACCGCTAGTCTGGCTTCCCTGAGAACTTACGATGAAGGTGGAAGGCGTCTCGACCGTCGGGAGGTCATCTTCGTCGGTCACAGACACAACCTCCAGAGTCTCCCCAGCCCCCTCCTGGTGTTGCCCACCCCCCTCGGCCTGTAGAGACACAGCAAAACCAGACAGCCTGATGGCCATGCCCACCTACAGCAAAACTACACAGCTTACGACCAATGGCCACCTATGGCAAAATTAGACAGCTTACTGGCAATGCGCAGCTATAGTGAAACTACACAGCTTACAAGCAACACCTACCATACCTGCCTACAGTTTTTAGTAGCAAAATCCAGAAGGTTTCAGCTGAGGCGATGAAACACATTGATGTTGTAAGGGTGTTACTTCTGGATCCAATGACGGAACAGGAGGTGGAAAACGGAACAGGAGGTTTTATCTACATCTACAGCCTCTTATTCAACGGCCCTTTCCTCTCCTCTGTTCTGGTGGCTAGACTGATCGGAGCCTTACTATGTAACCACCCCCAATGGTGTGATGTAAATTTATGGACGTTGTGAAAGCTATTAACTAATGAACTAACCTTGCCCATCTACTCTACAGCACATCTACACTACACTGCACTTAAGCCAAATTACACTATCCCACTCCAGAGTCAAGCATCAATTACCCAGTCACCCTTTGGATACTCTGTCTGGTGCATACATTTGTTCCAATGCATTATGCATTATTAACACATATATTTGATTATGTATCTTTTAGACAATGGTCTTTAACACTGTTAACACTCTTTAACACTGGTTTTCCAATTTTAAAATTATGCTTTTGCCTGCCTGTGTTAAAACTTAAGGGTTCTATCAGCATATCTTCTATCTGTTGTTGGACGCGTCTAATTTTATATTTTAACCACAACTGAATAAAACATGCATGAGAGGTGGCTTATCCCTATCTAAGGTGCTGTCTGACAAACTCCAGACAGCCCCATATTGTTTGTTTAATTCATGGAAGGAGATTTTTTTTAATCCGAAGGGAATAGAGAACTAGTGGATCATGAGACACTATTGACTGAATATTATTTTTAAAAAGTGTTATGTGTTTACAAAACCCATAAAGATCTGACAGTCCCTTTAAAATGCATTCCTTTGTGCTATTGGGTACCACTGATAGCTCAATTCTGAAGGCCAACTACAGCAATTAAAGTCACACCAAACTAAAAAAAAAAAAGTCTACTTGCACTACAATACACTACAAGCCAAACTACGTTACTGCATACAATCTGTGAGTAAGTTTTGTGTGTAGGTCCGTTTCTGACCGTATGTCTGTTTCTGACCATGTGTGTGCGAGTGTGTGTGCATGTCTGTGTGTGTGTGTGACACAAATCTACCAAATTTGTGTCTTTGTGTATTTATTTTGAATTGTTACGTTTTTTGAATTGAAGTGTTTGAATTGTTGTGTTAAAGACAGACACACATAAAGAAGTAATATGTGTGTGTGCGCGCGCGCGTGTGTGTGTGTGTGTGTGTGTGTGTGTGTGTGTGTGTGTGTGTGTGTGTGTGTGTGTGTGTGTGTGTGTTTCTTACCGTATGTGTGTGAGCAGTAGTTTCCCCTTGAGCTGCAGGTCTTCCCTGAGATGTGGACATGACAGTAGATCATCCCTTATGGAGTTCCAGCTCAGAGTAGCGCACACACACACACACACACACACACACGCACGCACACACGCACACTCCTCAGTACGGAGCCATGGAATTCCAGCTCACACACACACATGCATTCATAAACCGTTCAGGTAGAGCCATGGTGTTCAGGCTCTGACCAGCACAGCAACACACACAAACACACACACTCACACACACACTTATCCACCTGTCAGTGTAAAGCCATAGAGTTCCATTCACCTCAGATAAGTACAACATGAAACACACACAGAGACACACACACACACCTCAGTACACAGTCATACCCCACACACAGACAGACACACAAGCGCTAGTAAGTTCTACTAAGAGTCGAAGATGTGCTCCTCAGATCGACTGACCGACTGACCTTCAGGATAGCATAGTTTGAGAATCTGCTGGCGAGTGTGTGTGTGTGTGTGTGTGCGCGACCAGCCCTGACCACACCCCCGCCCGTGACCACACCCCTCTCCCCCAGCCAGGTGATGCACAAAGGGACACAGGGACACCCGAGCAGGTGCTCAACATTCTGCCGTGCCATGACAGCTGAGGATCAGGTGTCCTCTGCGGCTCTCTCAGGTCCAGTTACCGAGATGTGAAACAGCTGGCATATATGAACACACACCTACACACATACAGCACGCAAAACCCAACTGTGTAACACTCATACTCAGTATAGCCTGTATACACTCACACACACTCTCTCTCAGGCAAAAACCAAACACACTCAGTATAGCCTATACACACACGCATGCAAAAGCCAAACGGGTAACACACACTGTATAGCTTTTATACACACACACACACACACACTGTCAGGCATACACACGCACACACACACACATACTCAGACACAGATATGCACCCAAATATGTGGAGATGCACATACACATTCGTGTGTCTGTGTCTGTCCGTGTCTGTCTATGTACGTGTGTGTGTGGTGTGTGTGATGTCTCTGGGTTTCATAACATCAGGTCACTGGAGACACCACTGCTGCGTGACCTCACCTCCATCATCATCTTTCCCCCAAAACCCGATCTCTCTCTGCAGCCCAGAAATATAAACACCACCCCCTAATGACTCACTGGAAACCTACACTTCACTTCACGCTGTCCTACTAACACCCAGCGCTGCCCTGACAAGATAGGGTGACCAGATTGGGCTTTTTAAAAAAGGAGAACAAACAACAACGTTTGCAACACCGGCGTATGCTCCCAATCAAAGTTTTAAAAACCGTGACATTTGGGGCATGCACCCTTCATCAGACACATCTGATTTGCCTGCCTGGTCCAGCACCCAGCCCATTTAGAGGGATTTTATGCATGCTTTAGGCCAGTACAGTCCAGACATGAAACTGTCAGAAATAATAATCAAGATTTTATTTGTGTAAGTAGAAGGTATTATGCTTGGTCATGGTGGCCTGGATCTGCTCAAGATGCTGCGTGAGTCTGCCCTCCAGACCATAGAATTTAAACTAGCGTGGCCGGGGCTGATTGGTTTACGCCAGGACCAATTAACAGCGTCACTCGGGAGTTTCCCGTAAAAACTTGGTCATTTACTTTTTAATGAGGACACCAGCAGTGTGAGGGCAGGCATTAGCAGGAAAGAGGGAGGGGCTGGGGATCAAATAATCAATGGGGACCAATAACTGGATCTTTTCAGGGGTCCAGCCATCTCTCTGGGCAGGCTTGCAGCCACAAGATGATGACACTCATAACTATTAGTGGCGTGGTGCAGTCTCGCAGTCAAGTCTGGTCTCGAGACTGGTCTTTCTCAGTCTCATCTCAGAATTGAAAGTAAAAACATCATCTCAACTCTCAAGTGTCAGGATTGGGAGGAGATGCACTCGTGACATAAGAGCGAGACAGATTTTTTTATTCATATTCCCAAAATATCCGTCTTTACAAATGAATCCTTCCTGTTAGTGTTTTGTAGAAATATGAAGGGATCAGACAGACAACACTGCTACTGACTGTCACTATAACCAACAATAGAAATGTAGGCCTGATTGCTGAATACTAGCAGGGGTGATAATAAGTCCTACTCATAACAAATGACTTCTTTTTTGGTGCTGGTCTCAACTCTGTCTTGAGACTCAGTGCTGACTGACTCAGCCGACGTATGCAGTGTCTTGCCCACACAGCTGAATGAACTCCCACAGAGTTGATTTTAACATATTTTGAGGGTTTATATGGTGGACTTAAATTAACACTTTCCAAATGAAAAATAACCCAGACTCTGGATACCATTTCATTCTGACACTGTTAAAAATACAGTTTGGGAGTTAGAAAATCAACATCCAAACATTTAACCCTGAAATTTGAACACTCAAATTTTTGCAGTGCATCATCTGCCATGCAAACACTCCCAGAGCAGTGACTATCATCAACTTTTATTTGATGCTGACATGTAGGTGTGTGCTTTACCCATCATGCACTTTGCTTCCCACTGACCCCGAACAGGACAAAAATAAAAAAACGCGTTTCACCATGTCTGTCCTATGTGTGATGCATCGCTGTCAAGTGAAAAACTGGCACTGAGGGTAATCGCTGGTACTGTACTGTGTGTAGCGGATGAAATGTAATCTGACACTTACATACAGATTAATTGGCATGCATTAAGGTGGAAACAATGAATTAAATATCAAATATTAGAATTGGTTGGCAAAATTTTAAATGTGGGTTATGGGGGCCAATTAAACAAATCATTATGAAATGTGAATAAATTTACAGATACCTTACCTACCATACTTACGAAGCTAAAAAAAAGAACTTGAAATAGTCCAGTTCTACTAGGAATGAGAAGGATGTGTGGTCAAATCTATTTTACAGCTCACTTTCAAGGTCTTTTGTCTTTACTGAACTGCCAGGTTTGCAAGCAGTGTTGATTTCTGCCTTACAATCACTACAGCCTCTGGAAACCAACCAAAACCAACGACCTTAGTGCCATCTACTGGCAGTAATGTTCAAAGTTGCATGTAGTAAACCAACTAACTGTAGAGCACAGAACCTTTATTTTAGGGTGAGAATAAAGGTTCACCACTTCCTCTGAATAAACTTTGCCAGGTTTGTAACTAATCCACATTCCAGGAATAATCCCCCAAACTGACACCACTCACTATTACGTGATAGATAGATAGATAGATAGATAGATAGATAGATAGATAGATAGATAGATAGATAGATAGATAGATAGATAGATAGATAGATAGATAGATAGATAGATAGATAGATAGATATACATTGTTAACTTTTTTACATCTGTAGACTTTCTGTTAGCTTTATTCTAAAATGTGTGCCCTGTTGTTTTTTATTTAAAAGATTTTTGGTATGAACAGCCTAATTATCTTTTCTCTGTGAATTTAATAAAATTATTTTTAAAGACAATCTAAAATTGGCTTTAAAAGCTGCTGCTAGTCAGTGGGCTGTTTATGAGTGGTTGAACCTGAACTCAAGTAACCTTAGCGCGCATGGACTCCTGGGTAATAAAAACACGGCGTTACATGTTGCTAGGAAACACCAGTAAGCAGCCTATCCACCAAGCGCAAGTCGTTGTGACAGCTGCTGTAAGTTTGAAAATGTCTTTCATACCGTTTTTGTACCTGGCAATCAGTTTCTGTTGACCTGCTAATGCCAAACGCTTTTCTACGGGGTGAAATTAAGCATTGGTTTAACATTTTTGAAACCCCAAATGTTAAGTTAGTCTAACATTGGTGCATTTTTGTGTTATTGTTAGGGCATGTTAGCGGATTACTGTGTATGTGCTACTATTGGTAGACCTCATAGTTTAACAATTGGCGTGTGGATTAGTATGCTATACGCTAAATATGCTATAATGGATTAACTAACATTGCTATTTTTGCCACACAAAAGGAACGGATACCTCCCTCTCGAGAAAAAATGGCCTGTACAGCGTTGCTTGATGGCAATTGTAAGCCCAAGTCAATGAGCCGGGCCAGGCAGTGGACCGACGAGGTAGAGAACCTGTACAGATTCCAACAGGCAGGGTACCGAGATGAGAGGGAGTACCGGCAAGTTAAGCAGGTGGAACTGGTAAATAAAAATATTATATTGATTTTCTCTTTGTGTCATTAAACGTGCGTTTTACTGAAAGACTAACAAAAACGTCTTGGTAGTAAAAACAAATGACAGATTTTTTTTTTTTTGTGTCATTTAGTTTCAGTTACTAAAGTTTTTACCGTAGAATACATCTTGAAGTTGTTAACCAGCAGTATTGAGTAGGCCTAATTCAGAAATACTAAACCTAACTTAAAGCATATGATATAAGGTTTATCAACTGGACTTCAAAAAAATATACCTGCATGTCTGTTGTCTTGGGCTGTTCACCTGAACAATGTTTTGTGACTGGCTAACTGACTGTGTGGTCCTGACAGGTGGACCGGTGGCCAGAGACCGGCTTTGTGAAGAAGCTGCAGAGGAGAGATAACACCTTCTACTATTATAACAAGAAGAGAGAGTGTGAAGACAAAGAAGTGCACAAAGTAAAGGTTTACGCTTACTGAACTGTGTGCAACCACAGGGGACCACTTCTGTCCTCTTTTACGCGATGCTCTTCTTTTCTTCTTACTTTTTTGTTCGTTTATATTGTCCTCAACTGAAATTCGAAAGCTGCACTTTTTTGGTCTGTAAATAAATTTGTCAAATTTCCCTGAACTAACATCTTGTATTTGTCTGACCAGAACAGCCATGTGTGTAGGTTTACAGTTGCTTCCACCTGCCAAAGGAGGTTGGTTATGGATGAATTAAATCAAACAATAGGCATGGTTACATATATATGGTGAAATTGTCAGCCATTTGCGCATGTACTTTATGTGTTATTACACACGGGGCAAACATGACACATGATTGCCAGGGTGTGTTTTACAAACATTATTTAAACACATGTAAGAAATTCAGCCAAATTTGTGTACTGGGATATTTCCTTTGCATTGGTCATGTGTAAGTCTACAATAATGGTAGCTATATATTGTGATGTAAACTTAAACTGGCTATTATATGGAGTGCCTCTTAGGGTGTTTTTATTTCTACTGTCTTATGACAGAGTAGCCAAATTGTTCCATTTATAACCAAATTGACATTTTTAAGCTTAAGTCAATAGCTCTTGATGGTTGCAGCAAAGCTGCATATTTTCAAATTTTAGTGTGGTCTCACCTGTTATTGCATTGCATGTTACATGCAAATCTCTTGTACTAATAAAAATTGGAGGTTTGTAAACACTAGTTGTTTGTCTTAATAATTAATGTAGAGGCATTTTTATCTCATTTTGAAATTTTGTTAAATCTCTGCCAAATCAGCTATTTATTGGGACGCATAACTACTGACAGTCAAAGCTGTTTTATATAGTACATGGGTAATTACATATAAGTAAATAATTGTAATGCAATTGAAACAAGCATAGACATAGACAAAGACAGACACTCAGAGCTAATAAAAACAGGCTGACAGTTGTGATTGACAGTGGTAGTTTATGTGGTTACTACTAATACTTTAGTATACTAATACTCAGCTGCCCCACACAGCTAGTAATATTGGAAGTGTTGATAGACCCACCTGATGGCCTCTATTTGCTGACAATATCATTTTGAGGTTTCTTAGCCAGATATGACCAGACGACAATTTACAACACTGGTTGGTTTTATGTTTTATGGTTGAATGTTTATGCCATAAATTGAAAATTCCCAAAATATTTTAGAATTGACCTTAAAAGTAACAGTACTTACAAAAGCCACAAAATACAAAAGCTACCATTTTATTTATTTATTTGTTTATTTATTTACACATACATTGTATACATACATACATACAGGGCAATGCTCATTCATAGCGCAATTCACAGCTATAGGACATTTGTAGTTCATAAAACGTGCAAACCATTCAGGTGTAAGGCCTGTATCATCATTACCCACAAGATGGCGCCAAAGCATCACACTGTGGAAGCAAACAAGAGGAATAGAAAACGACACCTAGCCATACGCATAGACATCCTATATGATGTCTATGGCCATACGCACCTACAGTAGCAAGACGCAGGCATCAGGATGCAGTTCATCCTGCGGCCACAGACCCTCGCTCCTCATTTGGGAACAATAAGAGGGATGACATCATCTCCCCTTTTTTTTTTTATCAATGTATAAAAGTTATTATAATGAGACCAAAGTCTTTCTAAGGGGTTCAGAATTTTGTAAAAACACAGAAATGTTCAGAAAAAGAGACACTGAAGCAGGACTTTCTTTCTGTGGCCCACATACACTCTTTGGGAACAACTATATACGGATGACATGACCAATTATGCCAACTCCGCCATGACTACACTGTGTATTGTAGGCTATACTGATTTGCATTATTATGCAATGCCCCTACTAAAAAAATAATTAAAACGTTAAAAACGATGTGTGAAAATGTGTGTTCCATTGCTGTCAGAAGCGAGGTTAGCAGCTCTGCACTGTGAGATCAGTAAAACCTGGTGATCTTATAGAATCTGAAACCCAACATTTCAAAACTCACTAATTTTCAACAATGAACTGGAGAGAGTGGACACAGAGCCACTTTTTGCATTATATATTTCTTCTACAGTTAAGTTGAAATACTTGAAATAGCAGCTTTCCACTCCAAAGAATTATGTTTTAGCCTAGGAATGTATCATGAAACATTATAGGGAGTGTTTTCTACGTCGAAGGTATAAAGAATATATACCTCGTAGATACCCTCGACCTAAAAACATTCGCCATTGTGTTTTGTGAAATAAATTGATCACAACTAATATGCCTGACGTCAATTTTCTTCGCCTTTTTCGTTGGTCGAGATTATTCTTGGCCAGTAGGCACTCCCTTTAACACAAGACACCACCCCTTTAATTTTCCTGTGGCTAAAAGGAATTGTTTTAGAATCTTGGCTAGCGGATGCAGACATTTGTTACAGGCCTAGCTAGCTAACAGCTACCTGCATTGAAGAACCTAGTACAACGATATTCACCGCAGTGACACATCTGATGTTAGATATCGTTTTGAAGTGAGTGAAATAATTCCTTGAAATGGCCCCAGGGCTCGTTCGTAGTTCACTGGTAGTAGTTTGAAGGTAGTGTAAGCTAACTTATCACCACCAAGTGCATAAGAGTTTCTGTCGTGATAAATGACTGTAATTTCTGCGGGTTGACACTCTTGAAAAGGTTATGTGTGATAGTTACGTAAAGAAAAGTATTTATTTCAGTAATATTTTTAGGGTGTATATCTGATTAGCTAACCGTGAACACATCACTAACAGCGCTGTCAGCAAGTTTTAGCCTGCTGGTTGATGGTTTTTGTGTCAAAGGTGGGCTATTTAAAACGATTCTGTGCCAGCGAACTGCACAGTAATACAATGCCTCAGGCAGTATTCTTGTCGGAAAAGTGAGCACGCTTGATCAAACCATCTAAAACAGCCTAACCGTCAGTTTGAAATGTGGCTAGGTGGCTAGCAATCTGTAGAGTAAGGTTAACGTTAGCTAGTTCAGGTGTTTCAAAGCTAGCCGTGCACATGACCGTGTTTATGGTAACGCAAGAACTTGAAGGAAGTTCCTTGTCATACTAAAGGCCAGCTGCTATGCCTTGCTGACCAAACACTGTCAGGTACTGCTAACTTTAATGTCCTTTTTTCTTTAGACGAAATGCTGATCTCCAGAATAATGTAACGTTTTCATAGCTCACATATTCAGACAGAAGAAACCCTGAGATGACGATAACTCCTGGATTGACAGGTGAAGTAGCCTACATTAGCTGTCCTGCACAGATGGTCAATATCTCTGTTATATAGTTTCAAATTGACTTAAGTAACTTCTTAAGTGTTCTTAGATGAGTTGCCTGTAGACATCTTGCTGGATTCTATGGATTTAAAGCAGTTGATATTTCATGTTGATTTTTTTTCTGCTAGAACTTTGAGTGGGCTTGATGGCCTATTCCAAACACCTATTCTTTGTCTTGTCTTCACCTTTTTTTTTTTTTTTTAATGCCATGTTGGGTGCAGCTCTACTTATAATTCAAATGTCTGATACCTTTCAGCCCATAAGATCCTGCTCTTGTTCTTAATGGGTAGAACCTTGTTGGCTAACAATTGCAGGTTGTGTGATTGCTGTCTGAATTTGCCCCTCGACTGAAAACGTGGAAGGATAAAGTCCTCTCTTCTTTTCTATGGCCTTCCCACTTTATATGCGTGGATTGTGAAAAAGCCAGGGGCGTAAAGGAATGTCTCTCGTGACCAGAAATACCAGTGGGGCGGGAGGAAGTATGACTGCCTGTCTTCTGTCCGAGAGAGAGAGAGAGAGAGAGAGAGAGAGAGAGAGAGAGAGAGAGAGAGAGAGAGAGAGAGAGAGAGAGAGAGAGAGAGAGAGAGATGGATAGGAGAGAGAGAGAGATGGATAGGAGAGGGAGAGGGATGGATAGGAGAGAGAGAGAGAGAGAGAGAGAGAGAGAGAGAGAGAGAGAGAGAGAGAGAGAGAGAGAGAGAGAGATGATCTGCTGAGGGCAGCCATAACAAGCATATTGCACTGCAGTTAAATACTGCTTCCTCAGCCATAATATCATATCAGTCATCAGGGAAATACTTGCCCTGTCTAGTTAAAGGCTGATTTTGATGCATCTTTGCACTTTTGTATGTAGTTTTAGTGATTAACCACATACCTTTATTAGTAATTCCTACCACAGTTGTTAAACAAGGGAAGTGATTTATTCCCCATGGCTGTCTGAATGCTTTGTGTGTGTGTGTGTGTGTGTGTGTGTGTGTGTGTGTGTGTGTGTGCGCGCGCGCATTCCAAAAACCTTGTTCATGAAATGTCCAAACCAAGCTGTAGAGCCGGTCAGTATGAGTCTTTTTGATCATTAGTTGACTACTCAGGTGAAATGTCAACAACCTTTTTGCTCAGAGAAGTTGAGCAAATGCACAAAAGCAGACATCAGGATTTTAATTTTTCATTCAAACATGGGTGTTGTCTCAGTTTGCTGCAGAGAGAAACTAAGTGCTTGTATTTGTTTGGCCAGTGATGTTGTGTATGTTGATGCATAATTAAGATTACTAGAGCCTCCAAAAAGATGCTTAGTATATGTATTCTTTGTAGACTAACATAGTGATTAATGACCTGGTTGATCTAAGTGTAACTTTCCAGAATACAGCAGAATGTTGTTTATTTATTTGTTTGTTTATGTTTGTCAACACTAGTATACCCAACACTAAAATGTCTTTTTTGGTCTTTTTTCCCCGCCAGAGAGCCCCACCTTGAGCATGTGCTGCTGTTGAGCCCCTGTTGGAGCTGCTAGCATGCAGTGCTGGCCTCCGCTCAGTAGGGGGCGCCATAGCTGCTGAGAGACGAGCCGGAGAGGGGAGCCAGTGGAGGGGGCCCAGGCCCAGGGGGCAGGGGAGGGGCCGAGCATGGACGACTTCGCCACACGCACCTACGGAACCAGTGGCCTGGACAACAGACCTCTGTTCGGAGAGACCTCTGCCAGGGTAATCGGCTGAATGCACGCACGCACGCACGCACGCGCACACACACACACACACACACACAAAAAGCTCTCACACTTACTTCTGTGCATAGAGACACACAGAGACTTGTGGAGCATTGTCTTTACACATTGTGAGTATGGCGCGCACACACACACACACACTCACACACACTCCTGTGCATGTATTGAAAGACACACAGAAATGTATGGAGCATTGTCTCTACACAGTGTGACTGTCATACACAAACTCACTCACACTCACACACACACACACACTCACACACACACTCACTCACCCACTCCTGTGCGTAGAAATAAAGAGACACAGAAACGTACTGAGCATTGTCTCTGTACACAGTGACACACACACTCTCTCACTCACTCACTCCTGTGCATAGATATAAAGAAGCACACATACTTGTGGAGCATTGTCTCTACACAGTGTGTGACAGTCTTATGCACGTGGCAAGGTCACGCATTTAACATAGGCAGAACTATACAACACGAACACATTGCATTTATTTAGTGCTTTTTAAAACAACCAAAGCACTTCACAAGGGAGGTCACACTAACCACTTACTGCTAA
Organism: Coilia nasus; assembly: GCA_027475355.1. NCBI lineage: Eukaryota > Metazoa > Chordata > Actinopteri > Clupeiformes > Engraulidae > Coilia > Coilia nasus. The sequence continues at coordinate 8,219,994 of CM050220.1, read as the reverse complement.
GAGATAGGCAGAGACTTTCTCTGCTTGTCCTTCTTGGGAAAGTAAGTTCTCAGAAACGTGGCAAGGGGTCACTGTCATATGCATGAATTTAAAAAGCCACCTGTGCATTTTCAAAAAGTATTTGTAACTGACAAACACACAACGACTGATGTCACAACAGGATGTGACAAGACGCTTTGCGCAGCGCAATGACTGGGTAAATCTAAGCCCTGTCAATACTGTGTTTACTTGCAGGACCGAATTATCAACCTAGTGGTCGGCCTGCTTACGACACTTCTTGTGTTGGTAAGTACTGTGTGTGTGTGTGTGTGTGTGCGCGCGCGCGTGCGTGTTGTAAATAATAAGAGCGTGTATGCTTAATCAAAAGTGAAGGCCCTAAAAGTGTAAATAATTTTGCCAGATAAAATACTGATGCATCATCTAACTTTAATTCACTAGCTTTAGCAACAAACAAACAAGAACAGAAATGTTTGGTTAAGTGAGTGGTAACACTTTATTTGAAGGTGTCTACATAAGGGTGACATGAGCATGTTATAAACATGACATAACACATGTTATGAACATTAATGACCAATAATCTTTATGGCTGTTGTCATTAAATGTCATTCGTTTCTTGTAATGTTAAGTTGAGATGGAAACATTGCAAAAAAACAAATGACCCTTAATCACAAAAGTCATAAACACGAATGAAGTGTCATTAAAGGAGTACTTCTGCGAGAACCCGTTTAGTACTTGCTCTTTTGAAATACGACAGGTCACCCCGAGTTGCATATGCATGTTGCACGTGAAAATGTTCTTCGATTGCCTCCTTTAGTCAGTGAAAGAAAGTAGGCGGAAAAACGAGTGAATAAGGAAAAGGCCAACAAAGTGACGTAGGTTTGTAAATTAGACAACGTTATGCCACAGTTTTTTAATCCAGTGATTACTGGAGAAGTATTGTTGCAGCACACATCCACTTAGCGAAGGATAGGTAAGTATGTGTGTTTGTGTGGAACGTTTAGATCTTCTATTTGATGTGCTATGACCAAATGGGCTTCGAATGATTGTAGCCTGTGACTAGCATAGCCGAGAACCTTTCATTCTCCCTGCTCCATCTCCTCCACCAAACTAGAACAGCCTGAAACAGAAGCACTAAAGCATGTTTTTTTCACCAAAACTGGCTCACAGGGCATTCATTAATGCTAGAGACCACCGCAAAATTAATGAAAACACGATGGAAGTACACCTTTAATGTTCATATGTGTCATGTCATGCTTATAAAGGGCTCATGTCACCCCTATGTACACACCTTCATGTAAAGTAACCAAGTGAGTTTATGGCAGAGTATAGTACTGTGTAAAATGCATTCAATGTGTGTGTGTGTATGTTTGTGTGTGTGTGTGTGTGTGTATGTATGTATTTGTGTTGGTGTGTGTCTCCGGTTTACTGGTCTGGTCTGCTTCCAGATCACTGTTATCAGCTCCGTGGTGTGTGTGTGTGTGTGTGTGTGTGTGATATTTTTAAAAATAATACAATATCGATATTCTGGCTATTAATATCGATACACCCCAGTAGCTACTGCACAGAGAAATGCACTATTGATTCTAAACCAAAATGTAGTAAATGTACTTTGTTCAGTACAAATGTACATTAGCCATATTGTATTCTTTTGCACAAATAGTTTTTATAAGTTGACTACAGGTACCTAGTGAGACTGGGCACCTTTTCTGTGACATGTTCAGTAAAAAGCATTGAAAATATGCACTTTATTTTGCTGTTCAATACATTGAACATAAAAATGTTTCTGGTTTTGTTAAGTGAATGACATTGAGTAGTAATTATAAAGTATTATGTAGCGGAATCGAATCGAATTGAATTGCACTGTATCGAAAATCGTATCGTATTGTGAGCCCTGTATCGAAAATCGCATCGAATCGCAATGTCCTAGACCTAGATGATACCCAGCCCTAGTGTATGTATGTATGTATGTATGTATGTGTGTGTGTGTGTGTGTGTTGGTCTGTGGTTGACTGGTCTGGTCTGCTTCCAGATCACTGTTATCAGCTCCTTCGTGTATGTGTATATAAATATATATATATAATGTGTGTGTGTGTGTGTGTTGGTGTCTGGTTGACTGGTCTGGTCTGCTTCCAGATCACTGTCATCAGCTCCTTCGTGGTGCCCTTGCCTCCTAAGCCCATCAACATCTTCTTCGCCGTCTGCGTCCTGCTGCTCTGTGGATCCGTCCTGGTGCTGGTAAGGGAACCACAGTGTGCCCAGTATGCCCAGTGTGCCCAGTGTTCCCAGTATGCCCAGTGTGCCCAGTGTGCCCAGTATGCCCAGTATGCCCAGTATGCCCAGTGTGCCCAGTATGCCCAGTGTGCCCAGTATGCCCAGTATGCCAGGCTCCACCCAGTTTTTGGGTTACCAGTCAGCGAACTAATGGGGAGTGTCACTCAATGGACAGTGAGCTTACACTTTATCATTAACATTTATGTCTTTTATTTACCACATACTTTACTTTTATGTTTTTACACTTATTTTGTCTTTTATGCTTTTATATATTGTCCTTTGCTTTTATTTTTATTAAGCAAATTGAACTGCTGTTGTGTATGAAATGCGCTATACAAATAAACTTGCCTTGCCTTGAAGGAGAACTTCGGTGTAAAATGAAAATTGGCATGTTAAAACATCATACCGAGTTGGTACGTGTACTGAGGAGCAAAATTGATTTAGCCTGTTGCATTTAGAGTTTAACTATTTTTTATCGTTTGTACCAGAAGGCGAACAATGGAAGTGGTAGGTGCCCTCAGACGAAGCACGACGACTACACTACTTTTAAACCATTAAAACAGGTCGAAGAAACAAAGGTTCTGGCATTCAAAACAAAGCACTGAGAATATTGTAAATGTACACAACATTTATTTAAAAAAGTGTTCATACATGCAGTAGTTTGCAGTTGTTTCTCGTCGCCGCCATGATGAAAGTCCAAACAGGCTAAATCAATTTGCTCCTCAGTACACATACCAACTTGGTATGATGTTTTAACATGCCAATTTTCATTTTACACCGAAGTTGTCCTTTAAGTTTGAGTATGTATGCTGCATTCAGGCTTTTGTGCATTGTTTAAAGGGTGGCCCCAATAGTTTTAAAGTTTACAGGAAGTATTGGTTTCTCTCTGTGGGCAGTAGCTTTGAGGGGAGAATCTGTGGGGAGAAGGCAGGCTCTTTGCACGAAATAAAATGAATTCTCCACCAGGCTCTGGCTTTGTAGCTTCTCACCCTCACCCATGTCCTGGTTCTTCCAGATCTTCTGGTATCGGCAAGGAGACCTGGAGCCCAAGTTCCGCAAGCTTATCTACTACATGCTCAGCTCCATCGCCCTGCTGTGCATCTGTGCCAACCTCTACTTCCACGATGTGGGCCGCGTCCAATCGGCCTCTGCCTTATGAGCCCCGCCCCTCACGCGGAGCTCCACCCACTTCACTCAGATTGTTCCGGAACCCCCTGCACCTCACACAAAGGTTCCGGAATGGAATCTAAAACTGGAAAGCTGAAACAAAAAGGGTTCCTTGTGGGGCCTTAGCAGGCCAGTATTTTTGGCATCCATTTTGAAAAAGACTCCTTTTTTTATATATACCAATGTAAGCACACACTGCACATTAGCCAATTATGCAAATGTAATAAACTGTAGCACTGTGGGACAGACAGACAGACGCAGCTGCTTGTAGACACACGCCAAGAGAATTGCCAGCCACAGTAGTCAAACTCAAAGCCATACCTATCATGTCGACAAACTTTTTTTAATATATATACTCTTAAAAAAATGAAGGTGTATGCGAGTGTACATTCCTGGCTGAATTTAGTGACTGTTTTGTTGTTTGTTTTAATTTTGTGTTTGTTTGTGGACTGAAAGACATTCCCTGAATCAAAGCACTTGATAGGAGGTGTAAAACGACCTCACACAGATCGCCACTGATTGTTCTGTCACAGCCACATCATGAAGTCTTACACAAGGAGGCTTGGCAATGATTGTCTTTTCAAGCATTGGGAAATGTAATTATGTTGTTTTCAGTAATAAATGTTAAAGAAAGTGAAGACTTGTCAGTGGATGTCTCGTGGGTGGCTTTATTGAACTGCAGTGGAAGTCAGTATCCAAGCACAGATTAAACTGTCAGATTACATCGAAATACTTGCCTGTTTGTCAGCAGCATATCAGTGTCATCTTGTATTTATTTAAAATCTACCTACAGGCAGATGTTTTGTTTTTGTAGTTATTTTTGTTAGATCTGTCAGGTTTTATTTTAATATAAATCTGCTCACCAGAGGGCAGTGGTGGATGTCATGTGACCTGCCAATGTTTGACAAGCAAGGATAAGCTACAGATCAAGAGAGCTGGAGGGCAGTCCTCTGTTGCCTTTGTTATTATTTTTAAAGTATTTTTAGCCTTTTTTATGGCTTTATTGAGACAGGATAGTGAAGATTGTGATAGTAAGTAAGTGGGAAAGAGAGATGGGGTAGGGTTGGGAAATGACCTCAGGCCGGATTCGAACCCAGGTCCCTGTGGGTGAATGCCCGTTTATGGTCAGGTGCCCTAACCACTGCACCCCTGTCAGACCCAATATTTCAGTCTACTTCTACAAGTCCATCACTGCCTACAAAAGCTCAACACACTTCTCCATATTTGCTTAAGGGTGTGGCAACCCTTTTAACTCCTCCGTAACACTTTTTTAATGGTCCTACTATCTTCATGTAACTAGGGTTCTAAAATTCCGGGAATTTTCCAAGTTGGAATTTTATGGGAATTTTCGGGAATTTTTGGGAATTTTCGGGAATAAACATGGGTTACAAAGTTACAAAAGTCAGGGAATTTTCCAAGTTGGGAATTTTATGGGAATTTTCAGGAATTTTCGGGAATTTTTGGGAAGTTTCGGGAATTAACGGGAATAATCTGGGAATTATCAAAGTGGAAGGTTAGGGGCACCAATATAGTTGGTAGAACAGTTGGTGAATAGT
>CM050220.1:8195000-8210000 GCA_027475355.1 Coilia nasus | reverse complement strand
GAGAGGAGAAGGGGATAGAGAGAAAAGAGGGACAGAGGAGATAGAGAGAGGAGGATAGAGGGGGTGAGGGAGAAAGGGATAGAGAGGAGGATAGCGAGAGGGGGAGTGGGATGGGGGGATGCATAGAGAAGAGGGAAAGAGGGATAGAGAAAAGGAGGAGACAGAGAGGAAGATAGAGGCGGAGGGGTGTGGAGAGAGGGATAGAGAGGAGGAGGGGATAGAGAGAAAAGAGGGACAGAGGGGATAGAGAGAGGAGGATAGAGGGGAGGGGGTGTACAGAGAGGAGACAGAGAGATACAGAAAAGAGGGACAGAGAGAAAATAGGGACATAGAAAGGAACGAGAGAGAGGACAGAGAAGAGGGAGAGAGGGAGAAATGGGGGGATAGGGAGGGATGGGGAGGAGAGAGAGATAGAAATAGAGGAGTGGAGAAGATGGATAGACAGAGAGGAAGAAAGGACAAATGGGGGGACAGGGAGAAGAAGGAGAGGGACAGAGAGAGGAGGAAGAGAGGGATAGAGAGAAAAGGGGAAAGATAGGAATAGATAGTTAGAGGAGAGGGATGGAGAGAGGGATAGAGAGAAAAGGGGAAAGATAGGAATAGAGAGGAAGAAGAGAGGGATGGAGAGAGGGTAAATAAAGCAAATAAAAGAGGGGGGGGAGAGAGGAGGCAAAACTTAGTGGGATCATAAACGAAAAGTGTGTGTCTGGTCTGCACCCTCTTGCTGAAATGTCTCTGTGTTTCCGTGTGTGCAGTGTGTGTGGGTTATTTAATGAATATATAATATGTATATATGAATATATGTGTGTTTATATATAATGTATATATATAATGTATGATATAAAATGTATATAATATATATAAAACGAATACTTACGGGTACTAGTTCAAATGTCTGCAGTGCTCCCTGGTTCAGAGTGATGGTCTCACTATCAGCTGTAGTGCTACCACTCTCATTAGCTGGGGAACAGAGGGAGGGAGGGAGAGAGAGAGAGAGAGAGAGAGAGAGAGAGAGACAGAGAGAGAGAGACAGAGAGAGACACAGAGAGAGAGAGAGAGAGAGACAGAGACAGAGACAGAGAGAAATAGTGGGGAAGAGAAGAGAATATTCTGTAAGGGTTATCTTGCATATGCTGGAATGGTAACTGTATGGTACATGGTCTTTAAATGGTAATTGTATGCATATGGCCCACACGTGTGTGTGATCTGCACAGGGACATCTGCATGGGTATCTGGAGTCCCCTCTAAAACACACACACACACACACACACACTAGTTTTACTCACAGACAGACAGACAGACACACACACACACACACACACACACACACACACACACACACACACACACACACTAGTGGTACTCACAGACGTGTGTGATCTGCACGGGGATCTGCACGGGGATCTGGAGGGCAGTGACGGGAGGGGAGGCACTGCCAGCCTGCGGCCCCACCAGCACCACCTTACTGTAGGACTGCGTCTCCGACATGTCCTGCAACCCCTTCAGGAGAACTACACACACACACACACACACACACACACACACACACACACACACACACACACACACACACACACACACACACACACACACACACACACACACACACACACACACACACACACAAAAACATTACTGTAGGACTGCGTCTCCGACAGGTCCTGCAGCCCCTTCAGGAGAACTACACACACACACACACACACACACACACACACACACACACACACACACACACACACACACACAACATTACTGTAGGACTGCGTCTCCGACATGTCCTGCAGCCCCTTCAGGAGAACTACACACACACACACACACACACACACACACACACACACACACACACACACACACACACACACACACACACACAAATATACACACAAAAACATTACTGTAGGACTGCGTCTCTGACATGTCCTGGAGCCCCTTCAGGAGAACTACACACACACACACACACACACACACAAAAACATTACTGTAGGACTGCGTCTCCGACAGGTCCTGCAGCCCCTTCAGGAGAACTACACACACACACACACACACACACACACACACACACACACACACACACACACACACAAAAACATTACTGTAGGACTGCGTCTCCGACACGTCCTGCAGCCCCTTCAGGAGAACTACACACACACACACACACACACACACACACACACACACACACACACACACACACACACACACACACACACACACACAAATATACACACAAAAACATTACTGTAGGACTGCGTCTCTGACATGTCCTGGAGCCCCTTCAGGAGAACTACACACACACACACACACACACACACAAAAACATTACTGTAGGACTGCGTCTCCGACAGGTCCTGCAGCCCCTTCAGGAGAACTACACACACACACACACACACACACACACACACACACACACACACACACACACACACAAAAACATTACTGTAGGACTGCGTCTCCGACATGTCCTGCAGCCCCTTCAGGAGAACTACACACACACACACACACACACACACACACACACACACAGAAATATAAACACAAAAACATTACTGTAGGACTGCATCTCAGACATATCCTAGGGGCCCTTAAACAGCACTGCGTGGGCACACTCTCACACACACACACACACACACACGCACACGCACACGCACACACATCAACACACAGACGGGCATACAAACACGTGTGCACACACACAGACAGGCATACAAACACACAGGTGCACACACATGCACACGGGCATACAAACACACAGATGCACACACACACACACACACACACACACACACACACACAGAGGCATACAAACACACAGATGCACACACACACACACACACACACACACAGAGGCATACAAACACACAGATGCACACACACACACACACACACACACACACACACACACACACACACACACACACAGAGGCATACAAACACACAGATGCACACACGCACACACAAACACACACACACACACACAGGTGCACACACACACTCACAGGCATACAAACACACAGGTGCACACACACACAGAGGCATACAAACACACAGATGCACACACAAACCAGCAGGCATACAAACACACACTAGCTTACAAAAACACACACAGGCACACACAGTGGCAGCCACACTACACACAAACACAATTTTACTTTCTGAACTAATTCATCACTATAAGAAACCTAAAGACTGATATTGTAAAACATGGGCTGGAATGGCCGTCAAAAACACTTGATTGGCTTACCGGAAAAAGGCAGTTCTTTGTGATTGGCTTACCGGGAAAAGGCAGTTCCTTGTGATTTGCTACTTGTCTCTTGATGGTCCACCATTTGCTGCGGAGCCACTGAGGCGACCGGGCGCTTTTCCAGCCGCCCGCCAGCTTCTCCCAATTAATCTCATTCTCATCCTCTGCTCCCAACTCAGCGATCCTGGACACACACACACACACACACACACACACACACACACACACACACACACACACACACACACACAGCAAGCTTAATTTTGTACCTGGCAAGTTGCCATGTTTCCTAACACAAATCCCTTACTGTCTTTAACACACACACACACACTCGCACACACACAGACTCACTTCATTTTCGTCATAAAACAAAGGCAAGTCATTCAACCAAAGCACTGAAAATAGGAGGTCCTCATTAGGTTGGAGTTTTGTGTGTGAATGGAACCAATATGTATATAGACCTGCTCAAGACCCTGCAAGGGTGGAAATTTTCTGGGGACACGTTCGTGTGATGACAGCTGAGTTTACGGGTAAAAAATGGAGGGCCGGACCTACCCTTTACATCTCCAGCAAGCGCTTATTAAGAACATGAATACCAGCGATGCTTCTTGCGTTTTTAGAGGTGGAAAAAGCGTCCGGGTGTGAATGACCCCTTACAGTTAATAGGAGAAGAGGTGCTCTGTGCCTCAGCACTTGCCACCAGGTAGAGGCCGTGCTCACCTGCGCACCAGGTAGAGGTCACGCCCATGCTCACCTGCGCACCAGGTAGAGGTCTCGCCCATGCTCACCTGCGCACCAGGTAGAGGTCACGCCTATGCTCACCTGTGCACCAGCTAGAGGTTGTGCTCGTGCTCACCTGCGCACCAGGTAGAGGTCATTCTCACCTGCGCACCAGGTCGAGATCACGCTCATGCTCACCTGCGCACCAGGTAAAGGTGGTGCTCACCTGCGCACCAGGTAGAGGTCACGGTCATGCTCACCTGCGCACCAGGTAGAGGTGGTGCTCGTGCTCACCTGCGCACCAGGTAGAGGTCGTGCTCCTTGGTCCACTCCGTGCCGCCGCTCTGCTTCCAGTTGAGGTAGTTGAGCCACTTGGAGCGGCACTGCTTCTCGGAGCGTGTGCCCACCAGCTCGGCCACCGAGGCCCAGGACACGCCCGCCGTCACCACCTCGCCCACCTCCGTGCCCGTCAGCTCGTGCACCACCTCTGCCAGCCGACGCTCCTCCTCCTCCGTCCACTTACCTGCCATAAGGACAGGTCTATATTAGTGATTGTGTGTTACCTGCCATAAGGACAGGTCTATATTTGTGAATGTGTGTTACCTGCCGTAAGGACAAGTCTATATTTGTGATTGTGTGTTTGAGTGTGTCGTGTGTGTGTGTGTGTATATGTTACCTGTGTGTGTGTGTGTGTTGAAGTGGTGGTGGAGGTGGTTCTCGTGCATAAGGACAAGTCTATATTTGTGATTGTGTGTTTGAGTGTGCTGTGTGTGTGTGTGTGTATATGTTACCTGAGTGTGTGTGTGTGTGTGTGTGTGTGTGTGTTGAAGTGGTGGTGGAGGTGGTTCTCGTGCATAAGGACAGGTCTATATTTTTGAATGTGTGTTTGAGTGTGCCGTGTGTGTGTGTGTGTGTGTGTATATGTTACCTGTGTGTGTGTGTGTGTGTTTGTGCGTTTTGAGTGGTGGTGGAGGTGGTTCTTGTGCATAAGGACAAGTCTTTATTTGTGATTGTGTGTTTTAGTGTGCCGTGTGTTTGTGTGTGTGTATATATATGTTACCCTTTGTGTGTGTGTGTGTGTGTGTGTGTGTGTGTGTGTGTGTGTGTGTGTGTGTGTTTGAGTGGTGGTGGAGGTGGTTCTCGTGCCGCTCTTCCTCCTCCGTCCACTTACATGTGTGTGTGTGTGTGTGTGTGTGTTACCCGTGTTACACGTGTCCTTCATGAGTCTACAGCGGGGTGTGTGTGTGTGTGTGTGTGTGTGTGTGTGTGTGTGTGTGTGTGTGTTACCTGTGTTACAGGTGTCCTTCATGAGTCTACAGTGGGGTGTGTGTGTGTGTGTGTGTGTGTGTGTGTGTGTGTATGTGTGTGTGTTACCTGTGTTACAGGTGTCCTTCATGACTCTACAGCGGTGTGTGTGTGTGTGTGTGTGTTTGTCTGTGTTACCTGTGTCCTTCATATCTACAGCGGTGTGTGTGTGTGTGTGTGTTACCGGTGTCCTTCATGAGTCTACAGCGGGGTGTGTGTGTGTGTGTTACCTGTGTTACACGTGTCCTTCATGAGTCTACAGCGGTCTTTCACAGATGATGCACTTCGGCCCAGCGCAGCTCCGATGGTGGCCCAGTCATTACCATGTTTTCCCCTAAGCCTGCGCACACACACACACACACACACACACACACACACACACACACACACACACACACAAAGGCACATATAGATACATACAACATGTGTGGTTGGACAAATAAAACATACATTCAAACACGCGCACACACAGAGACACACACATATGCAGACACAAACAAGAAATGTGTGGTCAGACAAATAAAACAAAAAAACAGACAAACACAATGCTAGAAAACAAACTGACACACACATACACACAAACATGCACACACAAAACACTCTGGCACACCAACACACACACAAACACTCTGGCCCACAAACACAGGCAGATCAATGCCTGTATGGCAGATGGACTGTCACTTAGCAGAGGGAACTAGACAGATGGACAGACAGACCGATGGATGGACAGACAGACAGATGGATGGACAGACAGACAGATGGACAGACAGACAGACAGACAGACAGACGGACAGATGGACAGACGGACAGACAGACAGACAGACAGATGGATGGACAGACAGACAGACGGACAGACGGACAGACAGACAGACAGACAGACAGACAGACAGACAGACAGACAGACAGACGGGCAGACAGACAGACTGAAGGGCACATAAGGACCTCATACTTACTCTTTCAGCTTGTCAATCTCCTCCGGTGTGTACCTGTTCAATCAGACAGCAGCTTTAGTAATACACTTACTTACGCATACACGAGTGTGTGGGTGTATGTCTCTTCAGTAGGCAGTCCTTATTTGCCCATATCTCTACCCTGTAGGTATGCCTGCCTAGCCTGGTAAACCAGCCCCTCGTACTTCATTTCATTTTGTACAGAAGGTCTGGCCTAGCCTGGTAAACCATTACATTACATTACATTACATTACACTTAGCAGACGCAAAGTGGAGGTTCACCTCCAAACATGGCTAAGTGATAAACCTGGTTTAGTTAATGCAGAGGTACTGTAGCTGTAAAGCTGTTAGTAGAAGAGCCCTGGACTGCATTCTCTTAACTAAACAAAGGCCAACGGCCTCTTCTTTTATCAGGTTTACGACTAACTCTGGGTGAAATAAACCCGGGGGGCTCCTCTGTGTCACTGTGAGAGAGGTTAGCCTAAAGAAATCTCATATTTCTGCTCCTAGTGGGTTTCTGTGTGCTGTGTCTGCTGAATCAATCACTCTAGACAGAACACTGCTGAGTGGGCAGCTTCCAAAGGGGTGACGTTATCTGAGTTTCCTCAGTAGTGTGTGCGTGCGTTTTTTCTGTGTGTTTCTTTGTGTGTGTAGGTGTGTGTGTTTGCTTCTGCGTGTGTCTGTGTGTGTAGTTACAGAAAAAAGAGAGAATCAGCTAAAGTCTGTAACAAGCAGAAATTAGGTCATATGAAGGGAAAAGAGATTCTTGGTTAAAAACTGTCTGCTGGAGCAGGCTGTGTGTGTGTGTGTGTGTGCGTGTGTGTGTATGCGTACATGTGTGTGTGTGCGCTCATGTGTGTGTGTGTATTTGCACTCACTTGCCCACGTGGTTGCGGTTGTCGTACATGCGCAGCACGCGGCGGTACACGGCGAAGAGCGGGCGGTTCAGTCCCCACGCTATGCTGCGGTAGAAATCCTTACGCTCGTCTTTCGACATCTCAAAGATTATCTCCGTGGGATCCTGAATGCCCCGGCCCTGGACAACACACACACACACCACTTAATTATTACACACACACACACTTCATAACTGCAGGACATTCCAGAGCATTGCGAAAGAACACAATGTGGTAGCAAAAAACAAACCTGACTCTCTGGAGGTTATGAGAACGGAGTATAGTTTTACCTTCAAGTAGCTGTCAATGTTATTCATTAGAATGTCGATCTCTTCCTTTGACCACATCCCTTGCTTCCACTTGTGCCCTAAAATGATTACATTTACGTGAAAGTGTGTGTGTTAAAAACAGATAAGTAATTGTAGTGAAATTGTGTCTTAATGTGTGTGTGTGTGTGTGTGTGTGTGTGTGTGTGTGTGTGTGTGTGAGAGAGAATGTGTATATATGCACAGATGTACCTTTATTGACAAGTGTGTCTTTGTCCTCTTTTGTAGTGAACCATGCTTGACTCACAGGGGAAACATCTGACTTCTGAGGGGACAGCGAGTCCTCATCTTGTACTATCTGTAGGCACACATGCATGCACACACACATGCACACACACGCACATACACACACACAAGACGTGCGTTCGCAGACACATACATACATACGCATACATACATACCAGGCATACACATACACACACACACACACACACACACACACACAAACGCCCATGTGAGCCATAATATTCCAGCAAAGTGTGAGACTACATGGCTCACCAAAACACAGAATGGCAAAAGCTTAAATCTCTAGTACACATGGGGGGCATCACTTGTGTTTTCACGACTAACCACATGCACAAATACACACTTTACTTGTGTGTACAGGTCACATGGGACATGGGACAGTGTGGGGAGCAGCACCTGGATCTGGGCCACGCCGTCCTGATGAAGCTCCCCCTCAGTCATCTCGGTGGCCGTCATTGTCACCTCAAATCCCTCATCACTCTCTGAAACTACACACACACATCAATTATCCTTCAGATAACAGGGGAATTCCAAATCAACAAAGTATGATTATTTAGGAGAACTGGAGGTATATGATAATGATAATGATGATGATGGTGATAATGGCGATAAAAACATTTTTTTGTTATTATTATTATTCAACATGGCAGTGACTTAATGAATTAAAGTTACTATGACAGTTAGTTGATAACCATCTGACAATTTTGATATCTGTGTGTGTGTGTGTGTGTGTGTGTGTGTGCGTGTGTGCGTGTGTGTGTGTTTTTGATCCGTGTGTTGTGGACTCAGACTCACTAGGGAGGGTGACCACAGAATACTGAGGGGTGGAGTCTTGTGTGTCTTCTGGCTCCTCATTGGCCAACCGCAGTCTCTTGGCCACCTGCTCTGAGCTCGCCTCCAGCACAGCATCATCACCTGAGGAAACACCAAGGGGGTAGGAGCATAGGCGGACGTTGAAGCACCCATGGGGAAATCACAACCCGGAAAGGGCCCAATAGCCTTTAGCATTCCGTTGACTTCCATTCATTTTAGCGTCACTTCGAAATCAAACTAGATGTACCGCATAGTGGTACATGGTATGACCGCCGCAGTGTATTGAAAAGGGGCGAACTGTTGGTATGATGAGTGTGTGGTAGAGCAGTGTTGTGAGGTGAGAATTTCTGTGGAAATGATTTCCTGGAAGTGGGCATGGATGTGGGTTTTGAATGAATGACATTGTGTGTGTTTGTGTAGTGTGTAGGAGTGATTTGTGAAGGCAAGGAATAGGCAAAATGAGATTTTGTACAATTACAGCGCCCCCTATGGACCAAATTGTATGGCACGTGCTGTGGTTTTAGAGGTCTTTGTGTTGATTGTGCATGACGTATTTTGTGCAGTTCCCACCTTCTTGGTCCAAGATATTGGCAGTTCAAAATCCCAATTTTTGCATTTACCCATATCACTAGGTGGCGCTATGCTTCAAGTGAGTGTTTATGGGCTGGGTCGATACGCCTCTGTAACACCGACATACTAACACAAAATTGTTGTCTTGGGCAAAATTGTTGACGAGTTATTTAAAAACAAAAAACTGTTTTTTGACACCTAGCCAAGATCCTTCATCACGAGCCATTTCCTGGAACCATGACCGCAGTGGCATATGATGTAAAAGTACGGTCTGTTATCTTACCGTTGTGAGGGCAGTGGAGGATGATATTGCAAAACTATGGTGCACGTTAGATTTAATAACTTAGCCTTGTGAGGGTAGAGGAAGATGATGTTGCCAAGGGACGGTGTGTGTTATCGTACCACTGTGACCGCAGGGGATGGAGATGTTGTAAAAGTATGTTGCGCGTTACCTTACCGTTGTGAGGGCAGTGGACGGAGATGTTGAAAAAATACAGTGCGTGTTATCTTACGGTTGTGATTGCAGCGTAGGACAGTGTTGCTAACGGACAGTGTGTGTTACCTTACCGTTGTGAGGACAGTGGAGGATGATGTTGTAAAAGTATGGTGTGTGTTATCTTACCGTTGTGAGGACAGTGGCGCATAATGTAAAAGTCTATGTGTGTTATTTTACCGTTGTGAGGACAGTGGAGGATGATGTTGTAAAAGTATGGTGTGTGTTATCTTACCGTTGTGAGGACAGTGGCGCATAATGTAAAAGTCTATGTGTGTTATTTTACCGTTGTGAGGACAGTGGAGGATGATGTTGTAAAAGTATGGTGTGTGTTATCTTACCGTTGTGAGGACAGTGGCGCATAATGTAAAAGTCTATGTGTGTTATTTTACCGTTGTGAGGACAGTGGAGGATGATGTTGCCGTCGGTGTCCTGGGTCAGGGTGACCGGGTTCACGGATTCGAGAGTCACAGTGCCGGACGCATCCTCCCCTCTGTTCATAATCAGCCTGCCCACAGAGTTCACACAAACACATAGCTTTATAACAAACAAACACACACAGACAGACAGACACACACACACACACACACACACACCCATACACAGACACGGACACGGACACACACACATGTGCACGTGCACACACAACTAAATACCTGCCCAAAGTTCACCCAAACACATAGCTTTATAACACAGACACACACACACACATGTATGCATGCACACACACACACTGACACCTCAACACTGTCATCCTAATCTTGAAACTGTGTCGAATGTGCCATTGGTGGCAAGGGGAAAGAGGTTGTGCTTTGACTTGAATTGTTTTTAAATAATAAAAAAGGTGTTAGAAAGAAAGCTACACGCCTGTAAAATTATTTACTTGGGCTAGAGTCACGACACCCTGAGCTGAAGCCCTGGCCAAATCGGCTGGCTGCTTCCCCCCTGGCTGAAACTGACCTAAAAATATGAACCTTTCATCGGGACTGAGGACCACTCATTCAGACAACTCTACTAAAATAAGATGGGTATGAATAGCCATATAATAATACATCACAGATCTCTATGGTCGGTAACAGGCAGGCTCTGGGATGGAATCATTATTACGGCGCTGGACAGATGGGCATTATAGGTTAAGGTCGAGGTAAGTTTATTATCCCACAAATGGAAAGTCATGCAGTCAGCACTGCAAGTCTCACATGACATACAGTAAACAAAACAGATGAGAAAACAGACAAAAGGTAGACAATGTGATATGGATAAGGTTTATGCTGTACCTAACCGAAGAAGTAACTAGCTGACTGTTAAAAGGTCCCTATTGTTTAGTATTCATTGTGACACCTGATACTTAACTCTGGACAAGGTCACAATTCAGCTATGTACTGCAGGTAAACTAGCATGTACCCTGGTTATACCTGGTATCACCTGAAGATACCCTGTATCGGTTCAAAATTAATGGAAAAATCGACAAGCATACATAATTTTTTGTTGTAAGAACAGTTATGCCAACTTTGTCAATCAAAACTTCATGTAACAAGGGCAGCAGTACAGAATGGATCTTTCATCCCTTTTCTATGTTGTGGATAGATCTGATTATGACTGTTATGCTGTAGCCTATAGTACTATTTAAAAACCTGTTTTGGAAAAAAAAAATATTTAGGACAGCAGGGCATTCTTGTGTTACAGGATTTGTAAGTGTGTCAACAGCATGCATTTGTCGCCAGTTAAATGGTATTGATAGTCATTTCTAACAGTTAAAAAATCAAGTGTTGCACAGTTTGAAATTGTATTAATACTATATGCAGAGACTCAGATATTCGCACAAGCTCAGTAATCAGTGACACCCGTGTGTTTTTATTGAATAATTTATTTAAAATGAAACGAATCAGGGTGCTTTCTGAACAATAGGGAAACCCAACCAGGAACAGAAATACCGCAACGACTTAACCCTCGAACTTAAGCTCATTCACGTAGCCAAGAAGCAGCGCTCATATCTGTGGTCAAACGAATAAATGTTTGTGCAGCATAGTGCATTTTGAAGACAACTATATGTACTTCACGCTCCAGTCTTCAAACATCTAGCTAAAAAAGTGCAAATGGTTGCACTTAGAGGGGAAGACAGCCGTCATCCCAGTGAGTTAACTAGCAGCATAGCATGTTGACATGCTCACTACAAAGCTAAATGTAAGAAGACGAAAAAACAGACGCCATGTTCGTTTGGCAGCTGAGGTTCACGATGCCTGTTGTGCCTATTGAAAATCTGCGCTTTTTGTTTCATGCGGGGTGCATTTGTAGAGATATCCGAAAAGGTCGGCACTTTTGCACGGTGTGTGCCCGAACTGAAAGTGAATTTTAGGGTTTGATTTCGGTACTTACTTCCTGTTTTTGGTCCGGGCACTTCGGAGAGACCAGGATGGAGACAAATGCCAGGATGGAGGAAAACAATTCTTTCTCCAGAGACCGGAAATGAACACAGTTTCTTAAAATGAACTTCCGGTGGCACTAATGCGCATACAACACTTCCGAAAGTAGTTATTAATGGGCTAACACGTAACCATATAACAGTCATTTAAATACATGTATTTCGTTGAAGGTATATTAACTGATTACATGTAATTATTACACCCCATTGCCAGATGCTGTTCCTCAGACTTGCCAGGCAAATAGAATGTGTAGATTATTTAATTGTATGGGCTTTGGGCTATTCAGATTAGGTTGTAAAAATGCTAACATAAATAATATTTGGGGCATTGAGCCCCTGCTTGTCTGAAATGTGCCAATGCATTTAAACAATCTGACCTTATGTTCACTTTGGGTGATTGATGGAAACATAGCCTAATTATGCATTTTTTTGTCTTAAAAAGCTGATTTCTACTGAACTTTTAAGTCCAACACAGAGTGCTTAGCTCTATGAATTGCCCTACTTCATTATTCCAACTACTAACTAATCCCATTTCTGTGCAGAATGAGATTTCATTGCTTGCAGTAATGACAGTGTTTTAACTAGCCTATGCAAGAACACTGCGCAAACAAGCTATTTGACCAATCACAAATTGTACAGGACCGTTTACAAAGACACCACACATGAGTAAAATAAACAGCTTGTTGTATTTCAACACACAAAATGTTTTATAGTTGTACAGTATAATGAATACAAAAAACTTGAGGAAACACTGTTGGTCCAAACATCATACAATAGCTGAGAGTTTAGAGTCTCTGATGACGTGGATGAAGCATCATCAGCTATTGTCCCACATCTGTCTGTCTCTTTCTCTCCTCCCTCACACACACACACACACACACACACACACACACACACACACACACACACACACACACACACACACACACACACACACACACACACACATTTAGGTTCAAACAGCAGAACTCCCACAGGTCCACTCAAATGACAGTGCCAAAACATGGCAGGGTACTGTAACTGTCAGTGCGTTTAGGGCAGGGTGGAATTCTGGGAGATGTAGTCTTATATAGCAAAGGTACTGCAGTATCACCAGGCACTGTATTTCTTCCCAGCACGGTGTATCTGCTGGTAGAGGGTCATGGAGAAGGCCAGTCCAAGCAACTGCAATAGTGACAAAAAAAAGTTAGTGCAAAGCCAATCTTCATGTGTACCAGTGTGTGTGTGTGCGTGTGTGTGCATGCGTGCGTGTGGGGATATATGTGTATGTGTGTATGTGTGTATGTGTGTTTATACCTGTATAACCAGCACAACCATGACAATAGTTCCAAGCAGGTGTTTGTTGTCATCTAACCATTCCTCCACTCTCTCATAACAACCCTGTGAAACACATTGACATAAGCGAGTCAGACATACAGTTAAGTCTACAATACATTAGTAAATAGATGTGCAGTTTATAAGCAAATAAGAAATTAACAAACTAAGAAGTTAGGGACAGTGATATTGTTTAAATGTTATTAAACCGTTTTGTATGTGAGACTGAGAGACAGAGGAAAACCCTCGCCAGACACGCCATGGATGCACACACACACGCACACAGACACACAGACACACACACACACTGACCTGGGACCATAGGCTGGAGCTAGAGGAGTTTCGGCCGCAGTTCAGGAAGTGGTTCTTACAGCAGCGGTCAGGCACTCTCCTCTCCTTCAGGGCATCGTACCAGTCGGAGTACCCACTCACCCCACAGCAGTGCCACTACACACACACATGCACACACACATTACACACACACACACACACATTATACACACACGTTATACACAAAACATTAAAACTGAAGAATTGCAAATTAAGTCCAAAATATAAAAAAATGTTAATAAAGTCACTGAAAACTGCAAACTGTGAGGGCAACAATAAAAATCCAGAAATGATCAGCAGTCACAAGTCACAATGTGACCGACCACGGCAAAACCGGCCACACGTCGTCCCAGAGGCATTTTGAGTTATTCACAGGTTATGGAAGTGTAATTTCTAAGCTGTCTTACATGTGAAAATCTGACAATATTTGAAAAATTTGTTGCCATTTGAAATCATGCACACCTTAAAACACAAAACTGAGAAAACTCCCCTTGAAGACTGCCTCACTCTAGCGCTGTGGGGCAGAATGGTGGCCATTTGCCTGACATTAAGATAAGCCCCCCCCCCCCCCCCCCACAGACTGTCACTGAGGTGTGGTATTATGACTGAGATGCTAATGATTTAGCAACTAATGCTAAATGTTTAAAAACTAATGCAGTACCTACCAGCTGTATTGCAGTATCAAAGGAGCAGTTTTTACTACAGTATTACTGTTGTATACTGCAGTAAATGATTTAATCATTTATTTAGCACCAGTCAATTCAAGCATTATTCAAAATAATCGCCCTTCGCAAATCTAAACTATGCTGTAATGGGAGGTTTTGGCTAGTAACATGATGCTAATGTTTACAATTAAACAAGCCCAGTTGCCCCCTGCTATCAGCTAAATATCTTCATTTTATGCACTTTTCAGTTCCAATTGCAGTATCTCTTCATTCGTTACAATGCTTACAGGAAAAAAAACACAATCTTTCCAACACACACACACACACCTCTCTCTGGATGATGTTCCATGCGTTCCGCAATCCAATGTTGTCCTGTGTGTCGTACAGCTTCAGTCCATCCTTAAGGTCCTGTTTGGCATTATCGCTCACCTGTAGGGGTCAGAGGTCAGAGAGCAACCAGATCAGATGCACCATAAGAACCATGCAACAATAACATAGGCCACGTCTGGAATGTTCACTCGTTCACTATAGGGTGTGAGTTACACATGCACATATACACAACGCCTGGGTAATGATACCTTGTCTGTGTACACAAAGAAGAGTACCAGCAGAATCAGCTCGACCAGCAGAATGACCAGCAAAACGATGAAAAACTGTAAAACAGACAGACAGACAGAGAATATCATTTGTATTATTTAGGTTGCCAATC
>CM050220.1:8190000-8192500 GCA_027475355.1 Coilia nasus | reverse complement strand
TAATTCACTATCTTTGTAATAAACTGATGGGGAACAGGGAGCCTGGTAGATGCCCATATATGGACATGACATGTGTGATCAGAATTAGAAACTCCAGCTGTGAGAAAACGTCTCACTCTCACTTTTTTACACAAGCACGGCTGCACACACACACTCTGACTCTCACACACATGCAGACAGACACACAAACACACAGACACACAGACACACACACACACACACACACACACACACACACACACACACACACACACACACACACACACACAGGATGTGGAAGATGCAATTTACGAACACATAGCAATGTATTTATTACAAGTTTGTGTACAGTTGCTTCTTTGCTGTTATAACTATAAATGAATGAAATTATTAAATGGTATTCCTACCACCTTATCATAACATGATTTATCGTATATGTTTTTAATATAATAACACAAAGTCTTTTATAGAGACCATGACTCCGGGCATTACAAAATAATGACATAAAGGGCATTAAAAAATGAAAAAGCATCAATGCAAAGGCCAATGTAAGGCAAAGCATTCAGGATATGTATTTTTTGCATGTCTCTAAATAACAATACAGAGTAAACTCTTAAAGATTGTTTCTTAAAGAAGGTTTCTTGCCTCTGAGGCAAAGGTTTGTGTAGTCCACAGACCAGCTGAATACAGGCCATAATGACTTGGCAAAAGTAAACCTAGAACAGCCTTATTGTGTTTCTTCACATAGGCTTGCATGACATCATTTCTGGACCTTAATATTACGCCTGAAACCAAACAAAGGTGTTTGTGTTCAGTAGGGAAGACGTGGTTATGTGTGTATTAGGCTACATCTGTAGACATGTGCTGACCATATGTGCATCAGTTATAAACACAAACAAATAAACATTAGAAAAGCCACAACTTTATCACTCGAAGTGCCTCAAAGTAATAAGCCTAAAGTAATTTTCCTCATACAAACTGTCGCATCTAAGAATAGGCCACAGTAGAGCTGGGTCATTGTAACAGGAATAGATAGAACAACTTGTAGCTATTTTAGAACAATGCCTGCCTACACTCTCTGAAGTGGCCGAAATGTAATCACGATAGCAAGCTTTTGTTTACTTTTGAAGACATCATCGAGTCTTGCGGATGTGAGCTCAGTAGCTGTGTTGATGTTGGCGACACAACGTGCGTAACATAACATGGGGATCACCTCATGGCGTTAGTTATACTGCGGGTTAATACATTCAGTTGTGAAGCAAAATGTTTTAATGTCCAGACCTATATGACTAACAGAACATAGCTTTTCGCAAAGATCTTATTTTCGTTTTGGTTTCCTTGCTGAACGCACCAAAATTCACCAGTTCGTTACATTCGGCATAAAGTAGTAGCCTAGCGGAAGTTTCTGCTAAACACATCACCCAAAAGGAACGCAGTCATCTGGTTAACTTAACCATAAAACATGCTAAATGATCACTTAAGCTGACAGGAGAATCCCAAAATGATGATACGGGACAGAAGACTTCGGAAAAGATAATACTAGTTTGTTTAAAATAGACTGCATTCAACATCACTATTGAGAATTAAAGCCAAAATGAATGAACACCAGGTGAACAGCAGACACGTCTACTGGTCATATAAAAAGTGAAATATACCCTTAAACCCCACCTTGCTGATCGTGATAGAGCGTAGCGTAGTGCTGTTTATCAGGATATGTGGTGTTCCAATGCGCAACTTTCTTCCCAAGTTGCGAGTTTCCTTATTGTGTACGTCGCGTTCGTCTTCATGAAAGAAAAATCTCTTGTGTATCCCCTGGTTTACAACAGAAAAAGTACTTATTTTGTTCCTGACGTTGCAGACGCTGATTTTCCTCACAGCTCCCAAAGTATCCCTAATCAGTTGTTTGTTCCCTGAATCCCAGTGTTTTTCCCTAGCCCTAAGAAGAGAACGGAAATAGCGGAGCTGCGGAAAAGATGAACTGATTTCGGGAGGCGTGACTGTTGAGTTGGAGGAGGGGGTAGATTGTTCCTGGAAATCCCACAGATAATAGCAGCCGCTGGAATGGCTGAAAAGCGTGTGTGTGTGTGTGTGTGTTGGGGGGACCCAGTGTTTCACATGAAAGATCACACACTAAAGACTGGGATTTCCAGAGCAGCCCAGAGAGTGGGGCCAAAGGCACCCTACATACTGTTGACTGTAAAGAGACAATGTCCTATTACACAAGCATAGACATCATAGTGCAATGCAAATGTTTTATTAAAAGAAATCATACATATACATTGTAAGACAAATGTATATATCACAGTTACATGTCATCACCATATATGGTAATGCTACTTGCGCTATAAGTGAATGCTCCTTTATTGCCGTATTAATTAAGCATGATGACAACTGTACAGGCTTAAACAGTTATTCCTAGAGAATGATGTCTTACATGGTTTTAACCTTACACAATATGTCTGAGAACTTGTAACAACAAATTCACCAAAAGTTCCGTACAACACCTCATTTTGATTAATTC
>CM050220.1:8182500-8185000 GCA_027475355.1 Coilia nasus | reverse complement strand
GCAAGTGATTATATGTATGAGTTTGATTTCCAGAGGAAAATAGATGAGAGAGGGACGTACCCAGCTAAAGTCTAAACCTGGGACATGAATTAGGACAGGATCTCATACACTTCATGCAAGTAATAAGTGGGTTTTCCATAGGGAAATAGGTGTGAGAATGGGACATACCCAGCTAAAGTCTAACCTTGGGACATGGCTAAGGAATTAGGACATGACCTCATACACTGCATGCAGTTGATGATATGTGTGAGTGGGTTTTCCAGAGGGAAACAGGTGCGAGACAGGGACCTACCCAGCTAAAATCTAAACCTGAAGACATGGTCAGGGAATTAGGATAGGATCTTATACACTGCATGCAAGTAATGAGTGAGATTTCCAGAGAGAAATAGGTGAGAGAGAGGAACATACCCAGCTAAAGTCTAACCTTGGGACATGGCTAAGGAATTAAGACACAACCTCATACAGTGCATGCAAGTGATTATATGTATGAGTTTGATTTCCAGAGGAAAATAGATGAGAGAGGGACGCACCCAGCTAAAGTCTAAACCTGAAGACATGGCCAGGAAGTTAGGACAAAACCCACACACTGCATGCAAGAGATGAGATAGCCTGGCAAGTGTGTATGTGTATTAGTGGGTTTTCCTGGGCGAAATAGGTGTGAGACAGAAAGGGACGTACCCAGCTGATGGAGAGGGGGCTCTTTGACTACGTAAAGGAAAAAGACCAGACACACATAGAGGGAGTGCTCGTGGTCTCCCTGGGCCTGGGCGGCTAGTGAGAGAGGGGGGTGTCACAAGCACAAGGAGACAAGAGAGGGAAAGAGTGGAACAGGATACAGTAAGGGCGAATGACTGCAGGCCTGGATCGTTTGAATTGTATTAAATTTTTGTGTATAACATGCCGTTTTCAGTGTTGTACTTTGTACTACTGTTGCTTTGTAGAAACGTGTCTGTTAAAGATTAAAACTGTAAAACTGTCATTCGAATTTCATTGTATTTTTGGTAACACCAAAAAATGTGTGTTGACTCTTAATTAACACTTCATTCATCATTTGTTAACCTTTATTTTCACTTTATTTCTCATCAATAAATAATTTATAAACATGTTTATATTCTGTCTGCTGGTCTGTTGGCTGTCTGTCTGTATAAAAGAAGAAAAGAGGTGCACACATCCAAAAATATATGCTAGATATGGTTAACAAATGATGAAGAAAGTATTAATTAATAGTTAACAAACATATTTATACATGATTTACAGAGAGTAGATATTCTAAAGTGTGACCCAATTTTTGTGTATAATGTGCTGTTTTCAGTGTTGTACTATGTACTACTGTTGCCTTGGAGAAAGGTGTCTGCTAAATACTAAAACTGTAGCTAACTGAACAAATCAGCAAGAAAAGTTTTGATTGCTAAGGAAGGTAGCCAATAAGAAAGCAGGGGTGTGGTCTCATTACCTTGAGAGGAGGTGCAAGGGCAAGGAGGGGCGGGTCTTCTGAGAGGAGAACTGGGAGATACTGCACTTATTCACACACACACACACACACACACACACACACACACACACACACACACACACACACACACACACACACACACACACAAGCGTACAGACACAAACAAACAAAAACAAGCAGGAACACACATATACAAGCATGGGAAGAGAGGAGGAGAAGAGCAAAGGAGGGAAAAGAAGAGTGAAGACGAAACCCAACTTTTGCTGAAGAAGCTGCAGGATAAAAAAGGAGAGGTGCATTATGGGTAGAGGGTTTTCTCCCCTTAAATCCCTCTGGGCTGTAATTGACCGTAATTACTGTGGCTGTGCATGTCTGAGTGTGTGATGTATGTGTGTGTGTGTGTGTGTGTGTGTACTCAAAGAAAATAGTAAACAGGAAAAGAAGGGGTTGGAAAAACAAGCACATTATAGAGGGAGGGAGAGAGGTTGAGATTGTCTGTGCCTCAATACTGTGATGGGCTATGCACTGCAAAGCACCCACCATACAACATCATACAGTCTACTCATTCTTACTCTCTAAGTCTCCCTTTCTTTGTTATACACACACATACATGCACACACACACACACACGTGCACACACAACACACACACACACAAACAAACACACACACCCACAGTTTTTTTTTTTCCAAAACACTGGTTGTGCATGTGAATGAGTTTTAGTGCAGGATTAGGTCCCTAAGTACAAGATGAGACATGCATAATGTGTGGTGCAGAGGCTCAGTGTGAGGTCTGAAGTGCACTCTGTTCAAGTGGGTGTGATAGTGTGTTACTGGGTAATCTCATGTTTGTTACTGCTGGTGTGTGTTTGTGTGTGTGTGTGTGTACATGTATTTGTGTCTGTCTGTATTTCATGTTTGTGAGTGTGTGTGTGAGTGAGTGCATGTGTGTGTTTTGTGTGTGTGTGTGTAAAAGTGTCTGTGTAATTGAGACAGAGAGAGAGAGCCAAAGCCTACCACCCAGATGCATGTCCAGGACTGCAGTGGA
>CM050220.1:8157500-8162500 GCA_027475355.1 Coilia nasus | reverse complement strand
GCTTATGACACAGCATTGTAATGCCTTAGGAGTACAGTTATTAGTGGGTGTAAATAGTTATGTATACTTTACATACTTTACATATGCATATAACCCCTGATTATGATATTGATTATGATATTAGCTTCATAAAAAGTGTTACCAAGCAGACTTTTTTGACTTTAAAATACGCTCAGCACCACTGAACACTGCCTTAACCACATAAATAAATTCCACAGCACTTTTTCTTCTCACCACCAGAGGGCGTGGCATCCTTGAGGAGCTGCTGGATCTGACTCAGGTACACCACCATGCTGAGGGAGTCGGCCTCGTTCAGCAGACTCATCTCTGTGCCTGTCATGATTGGAGAGATACCAAACTCCTGCTCCGCAACGTCCAATCCCAGCTGCCCGTTGCTCACCGCGTTCCGCGGGTCCAGGGACTCAAAGTCACTGCAAAGGCAACGTGCATGCAGTAAGTGATGGATGAACACACACACATACATACATACGCACACACACACACACACAGAGACACACACATGCACACACACACACACACACACACACACACACACACACACACACATGTATGCTAGTGCAGTAAGTATTCAAGACATGGATGAACACACACACACCCACACACACACACACTATCTATATACATCTGGTCAAAAACTGCATTTAGTACCCAAACTGCATTTAGTAAAAACTGCATTTACCTACAAACACTACCTCAAAAACTTTACACACACGCTCACATTAGGTCAGGGCTGTTGTGGTATATCAGGGCTCACACACACACACACTCACACAGAAACACACACACACACACACACACACACACACTCACATTAGGTTGGGCCTGTTGTGGTGTATCAGGGCTCACACACACACACACATACACACACACACACACACTCACACACATTCACATTAGGTTGGGCCTGTTGTGGTGTATTAGGGCACACAGGGCGAGGGCGTCCCTCACACACACACACACCCACACACACACACACACACACACACTCACATTAGGTTGGGCCTGTTGTGGTGTATCAGGGCTCACACACACACACAGAGAAACACACACACACACTCACATTAGGTTGGGCCTGTTGTGGTGTATTAGGGCACAGAGGGCGAGGCCGTTCCTCACACACACACACACACACACACACACACACACACACTCACATTAGGTCGGGCCTGTTGTGGTGTATTAGGGCACACAGGGCGAGGCCGTTCCTCACACACACACACACACACACACACACACACACACACACACACACACACACTCACATTAGGTCGGGCCTGTTGTGGTGTATTAGGGCACAGAGGGCGAGGCCGTTCCTCACACACACACACACACACACTCACATTAGGTCGGGCCTGTTGTGGTGTATTAGGGCACACAGGGCGAGGCCGTTCCTCACACACACACACACACACACACACACACACACACACACACACACACACACACACACACTCACATTAGGTCGGGCCTGTTGTGGTGTATGAGGGCACACAGGGCGAGGCCGTTCCTCCAGGAGGAAGTGAAGTCACACACGTTGACCCCGCGGTAACCTCTCGTCTGCTCCTGACACCAGGTCAGCAAGGCACTGGATCTGGCCACAGACTCTACACACACACACACACACACACACACACACACACAGATAAACATTGATACACATTTTTATTAATAAGTTGCACCATGTTATTTACTTAGTTTGTGTGTATGTGCGTGTGTGCATGTGCGTGGATATTTAAACAGGACCTTAAGGATGGCCTGAAGCCCTATGGCACTCAGGGTTGTGGAAAACATGGAACATCATCTAGAGAGAGGTGTGTGTCTGTGTGTGTGTGTGTGTGGGTGTCTGTAGGCATATGTATGTTTGTGTGTGCGTCAAGTCATATGTGTGTGTGTCTGGCATATGTGTGTGTGTGTCTGTGTCTGTGGGCATAGGTGTGTGTGTGTCTGTGTCTGTGGGCATAGGTGTTTGTGTGTGTGTGTGTGTGTGTGTGACAGAGAGACCCACCTTGCCTAGTCATCTGTGTTCTAGAGAAAGGTCTCTCTGGGAAAGTAAACACTCCCTCCCCCGTGTTCACAAGGTGAAACACCTGCACAACACACACAGCCCTCAACATCACCATCATCATCATCATCACCACCATCATCATCATCATCATCATCATCATCATCATCACCATCACCACCATCATCATCATCATCATCATCATCATCATCATCATCACCATCACCATCACCATCATCATCATCAACATCACGATTGTCTTCAGAAAGACAAAAGAAGAGAGGTAGGACAGTGTGGTCACCTGTGCTGGGTTTTGTGTGTGTGTGTGTGTGTGTGTGTGTTTGTATGTGTAAGATGTACCTGTGCTGGGTTGATGAGGTGTGTGTTGACGTTGGGGTATCGTGTGTGAGGGTCCAGGCTGTACTGCGCGTAGTTCTTACTGATGTTCTCTGGGGTCGTCTGGGGTAGCAGACGATACACACTTTCTCTGGGGACACAGACAGGCAGACAGACACACACACACACACACACACACACACACACACACACAAACACAGACAGACAGACAGACACAGACAGAAAGGCAAACAGACAGACATACAGATAGACACACACACACACACACATACACAGACAGACAGACAGACACAGACAGACAGACACAGACAGACAGACAGAAAGACAGACAGACAGACAGACAGACAGACACAGACAGACATACAGACAGACAGACAGACACAGACAGACAGACATACAGACAGACAGATACAGACAGACAGACACAGACAGACATACAGACAGACAGACAGACACAGACAGACAGAAAGACAGACAGACAGATACAGACAGACAGACACAGACAGACATACATACATACAGACAGACATACATACAGACAGACAGACAGACAGACAGAAAGACAAACAGACAGACACAGACAGACAGAAAGACAGACACAGACATACAGACAAAAAGACACGGACAGAGAGACACACAGATACACACACACACACACACACACACACACACACAGACAGAAAGAAAGGCAGACAGGTAGACTGTGAGACAATAATAACAAACATAAAGTAAAAAATAAAAAATAAATAAAAAATATATTTTTAGCTTTGCGATTTTGTGAACAGTTAAAGTCAACTGTGTGTTTGTGTGCGTGTGTGTGTGTGTGTGTGTGTGTGAGTGTGTGTGTGTGTGTGTGTGTGTGTGTGTGTGTGTTTGTGCAGGCGTGTGTGTGTGTGTGTGTGTGTACCTCTCAGCCAGGACCTCCAGTGGGGTGCTACCTTGTGCCCAGCTTCTGATCATCCAGGCCGTATCCATGGCAGCCATGAAGCCACGGGCGATTCCTGTTCCCATTGGCCAGAAGGGCTGAAGAACGGCCATACAACATCAACACACACCTAAACACACACACACACACACCTACACACACACCTACCTACACACACTACTCACACATACCGACACACATACACATATACAACACATACCTACACACATACACCTATACACACATACCTATAAACACATACCTACACACACACACCTACACACACACCTACCTACACACACTACTCACACATACCGACACACATACACATATACAACACATACCTACACACACACACACACACATACCTACACACACATTCCTACACACATACATTACATCTATCCATCCATTTATGCATCAATCCATCTACCCATCTATTCATCCATCCATCCATCAATCCATCCATTTATGCATATTTGCATCCTTGCATCCATCCATTTATCTATCTATCCATCCATCCATCCATCCATCCCTCCATCCATCCATTCATCCATGCATCTTTGCATCCATCCATCCATCCTGACCTCCAGTAGGCTGTCTCCCACGAGTGTGAGCAGTAGTCATCCATCCATCCATCCTTCAATCCACTCATTCATCTATCCATTTGCTCATCCATTTATCCATCCATCATCCATCCATCCACTCATTCATCCATCTATCCATGTATTCATCATCCATCCATCCATCTATGTATCCATCCATCCATCCACCCATTCATCCATCCACTTACCCACCCATCCATCCATCCATTAGGGCTGGGTATCATCTAGGACATGGCGATTCGATACGATATTCGATACAGGGCTCACGATACGATACGATTTTCGATACAGTGCAATTCAATTCGATTCGATTCCGATATCGATACATATTACTTTATAATTATTACTCAATGTCATTCACTCAACAAAACCAGACAAATATCATTTTTATCTTCAATTTACTGACTTTACTGAACATGTCACAAAAAAGGTGCCCAGTCTTACTAGGTACCTGTAGTCAACTTATAAAGACTATTTGTGCAAAAGAATACAATATGGCTAATGTACATCTGTACTAGGGGTGTTGAAATTAATCATATAATCGATGCATCGCGATGCAGACATGAACAATTAATAATCGTTTCAATAGCAGATCATAATCGATTATAATGTATTGTGATAACCTGTGTTAATTGTGTTCTGTTCTGCTGATATTTCCTATGTGTTTGTGCCTTTAAGGAAAGGGAGTTGAGTGTGTGTGTGTGTGTGTGTGTGTGTGCGCATGTGTGTGGGTGCGCGCGGGGTAATAGGAAAAGTTGCTGTTGTGCTGTAGTGTTTTGTGGAATAAACGTGGATTGTGGCTAAACAGCAACTATGTTGTACCTTTTACAGTCATTTTTTCTTGCCATAAGTATTAAAAATAGCACCCGGTAACCCGTTTTGTCTATGGCAACCTGTGTCTATGGTCTTTGTCTCATCTACGTGACCCATTTGTCGTCGTGTAGCATACATCACAACACAACATGACGGCGCCATAAAAGTAAATATGTTGGGAACACCACCAACTTAAGAAATCGTGTTAGCCGTCTCCATCCAGAGTTGTTAACAACACCGGTGTTATGCGGAGTTGTCCTACTTCTGTGAAATGTCC
>CM050220.1:8150000-8152500 GCA_027475355.1 Coilia nasus | reverse complement strand
ATGACTTCCGGCCAATAGCACTGACCTCCCTGGTCATGAAGTGCTTGGAGCGTCTGGTAAAGCAGCACATCATCTCCCAAACCTACAAGCTCATGGACCCCCTGCAGTTTGCATATCAAGCCTCCAGGGGGGTGGACGATGCCATCTTAACACTAATGCACCTTTTGCACATGCACTTTGAAAAACCTAAGGCCCATGCAAAGATTTTATTTGTGGACTTTTCCTCTGCTTTTAACACTATGCTACCAAAGAAGCTTGCAGGGATACTTGCTAATGATTTTAACCTTAATACTGGCCTTATTCCCTGGATTATGGACTTCCTGACTGGCAGAGCTCAGCGTGTCAGAGTTGGCTCTTTCCTCTCTGACACTATGACCACATCCATGGGCTCCCCACAAGGTTGTGTTTTATCTCCCTTGCTTTTCATTTTATACACAAATGCATGCACTAGCACTTTCCCCAACAGGCACTTTATTAAATATGCAGATGATACAGCTCTAGTGAGCCTACTAGAGGATGGAGAAATTGATCATGGCCCAGTTTTAGATTTCTTTTTAGCGTGGTGTAAAACGTCAAACCTAATTTTAAACACAAAAAAGACAAAGGAGATGTCCATTGATTTTAGAAGGTCACAATCATCCTCTGCCACAGTTGTGATGGGAGAGACCATTCAGACTGTCCCTACTTATAAATACCTTGGCGTCGTACTTGACAATAAGCTGAAATGGGACTCATGGACTGATCTACTGCATACCAAGACACAGCAAAGAATGTACTTTTTAAAGAAACTGCTTGTTTTTAACGTTGACAAACGGATGCTTCGTATGTTTTATACTGCTTTTATTGAAAGTGTTTTAACCTTCTGTATTATCTGCTGGTTTGGCAATGCCACTGAGGCACAGAAAAAAGTGGTCAGAAAGACAGTCACTACTGCTAGTAAGCTGCTTGGGATCACTCTGCCGAGTATGGAGAGTATTTATAGAGACAGACTTGTTAAAAAGGCTGATAATATCATCGTACAAAGCTCACATCCGCTGTCCTCTTCATTTCAACTCCTGCCATCTGGACGTCGTTTCTGCCCCCCCCTGCTGTCCAAAAATAGGTCAAGGTCTTCTTTTGTACCCCAAGCAATAAAAGCACTAAACAAAGTGGCTATGGTAAACCATCCAATGTAGTGTGGCTAGTGTGAATAGCACTTTTTTTTTTTTTTTTTTCTCCTGTATGTGTTCCTTTGTATGCCTGTCTGTGTCTCATGTTTCGTGCCAGCGACTGTACTGCAAATACAATTGCCCCATGGGGATTAATAAAGCTCTAACTAACTAACTAACTAACTTCCCTTGTACCCTAGTACCCTAATATTAGTTGCCTTGTGCTGCCTCACAATTCTGGTTAATTTCTCTGTGTTCTCTAAAATGCTCTTGACTTTTATTGTTTTTTTTATATCTCCCTGTGATGCAGACCACAATGATCTTGGCCTGTGCTCATGCCAGATAATCTTTAACGGGTTTTGAGTTTTTGCCCATCTCTGGGCTTTGTTTTGGGCTGCTGTCTTGGATTTTTGGCTGCTGCAGCAGCTGAGCTGATCTGGCCACTGTACTCCGTAATCTGTCTTGGTGTTCTCCCTCAAGCAAACCTGACACACACACTTTTGCACACACAGCCACCCACTCAGAGTATTAACACTATTATTCAGTGACTGAGGCTGCTAGAAAGCACTGCATTACACTCTCCACGCTGCTCCCTTCTGGTTAGTCAAAAGAGCTAAGGAGGCAAGTGGACTTGTTTTTGAAGCTTCAAGACGTTTCACCTTTCAAACAAACAAACAGCACCAAGTGTCACTATCATTTCACAGCATACCACATCACAGCACAACACAGCACAGCACTGAGTGCACACAACGAAATGAACTCTGTGTTTAACCCATCACACATGTGAGCAGTGGGGCAGCCATGACAATGGCGCCAGGGGAGCAGTGTGTGGGGATAGTACCATGCCCATGGTACCTCAGTGGCACTACTAGCAGTTGGTGGATTCCAACCTGAGATTCTGCAGTCACAACATCCAAACGGCTTCTTCGGTTCTGATTTGACCTCGTCAGGTCAGAACTGAAGAAGCCTTTTGGATGAAAGGTGAAACATCTTCAAGCTTCAAAAGAAGTCCAGTTGCCTACAACCTGGATGACATTACATTACATTACAGTTAGCTGACGCTCTTATCCAGAGCAACTTACAGATATTTACAGGGTTTCAGTTACAGTCCCTGGAGCAGTGTGGGGTTAGATGCCTTGCTCAAGGGCATCTCAGCCATGGACAGGGTGGGATTCCAACCGGCAACCTTCCGATTACAAGTCCAACTCCCTAACCACTAGGCCACAGTTGCACCCACTAGGCCACAGTTGCACAATGAATGTGCAACGATGAATGAGAATCTTCACAAACATACTTCCTTCCAGTTAGTTAGTGTATTACTGTCAGTATCTCTATCTCCATCTCTACCCACA
>CM050220.1:8140000-8147500 GCA_027475355.1 Coilia nasus | reverse complement strand
TCACCGTACTTACATATACACACACGCATGCACACACACGCGTGTGCACACACACACACATATACACACACATGCACGCAGATGTGCATACACATACACACACATATGCACAGACACACACATACACACACATAAACACACGGGCATGGACACACAGGCAGACACACACAAAACACGTGTGAATATGTCACTGTACTCACATGCACATACACACCCAAAGCACAGGTGTAAATATTGTGGTACTATTTCCTTTCTAGTAGAGTGTGTGTGTGTGTGTGTGTGTGTGTGTGTGTGTGTGTGTGTTTGTGTGTGTACTGCAGTGTCAGCACAGGGCTTGCGTGTATGTATGTGTGTGTGTGTGTGTGTGTACCGTGGTGTTAGCGCAGGCCTGTCCCTTATGGTAGAGTGTGTGTACAGCCTTCTTGTCCAACCTGGAGTGTGTATGTGTGTGTGTGTGTACCGTGGTGTTAGCACCGGCCTGGCCCTTCTGGTGGAGTGTGTGTGCGGCCCTCCTGTCCAAACTGGAGTGTGTACATGTATATGCGTGTGTGTGTGTATCTGTGTGTGTATGTGTGTGTGTACCATGTTGTTAGTGCAGGCCTGGCCCTTCTGGTAGAGAATGTGTGTGTGTGTGGGTGTGTATGTGTGTGTGTGTGTGTGCGTGTGTGTACCATGGTGTTAGTGCAGGCCTGGCCCTTTTGGTAGAGTGTGTGTGCGGCCCTCTTGTCCAGCCTGGTGTGTGTGTATGTGTGTGTACCGTGGTGTTACCGTGGTGCGCAGGCCTGGCCCTTCTGGTAGTGTGTGTGTGTGTGGGTGTGTGTGTACCATGGTGTTAGCGCAGGCCTGGCCCCTCTGGTAGAGTGTGTGTGTGGCCCTCTTGTCCAGCCGGGAGTGTGTGTGTGTGTGTGTGTACCGTGGTGGTAGCGCAGGCCTGGCTCGTCTGGTAGTGTGTGTGTGTGTGTGTGTGTGTGTGTACCGTGGTGTTAGCGCAGGCCTGGCCCCTCTGGTAGAGTGTGTGTGTGTGTGTGTGTACCGTGGTGTTAGCACAGGCCTGGCCCCTCTGGTAGTGTGTGTGTGTGTGTGTGTGTGTGTGTGTGTGTGTGTGTGTGTACTGTGGGGTTAGCGCAGGCCTGGCCCGTCTGGTAGTGTGTGTGTGTGTGTGTGTGTGTGTGTGTGTGTGTGTGTGTGTGTGTGTGTGTGTGTGTGTGTACCGTGGTGTTAGCGCAGGCCTGGCCCCTCTGGTAGAGTGTGTGTGTGGCCCTCTTGTCCAGCTGGGAATGTGTGTGTGTGTGTGTGTGTGTGTGTGTGTGTGTGTGTATGTGTGTGTGTACCGTGGTGTTAGCGCAGGCCTGGCCCCTCTGGTAGAGGGTGTGTGTGTGTGTGTGTGTGTGTGTGTGTGTATGTGTGTGTGTACCGTGGTGTTAGCGCAGGCCTGGCCCCTCTGGTAGAGTGTGTGTGTGGCCCTCTTGTCCAGCCGGGTCCAGAGCGCTCGGGCCCTCCAGTAGTCGAGGCGCGGCCGCAGCGTGTGGTAGAGGCGGGGCCCCGACTGCAGACCCAGCAGCAGACACACCTGCTCGAACGCAGACAGCGTCGCCCGACAGGTAGACGCCTGCACGAAGGCATCGAACAGCACCTGGGCCTGCTCCTCCATGCCCCTCTCTCACACACACACATTCACATTCACAGAGTCACACACACTCACACACGGGACGTTCAGACATTAAACAGCCCTCACAACACACACATACACACACAGCCTGAGAATGACAGAGAAGAGAGGAGACATGGTTATGCAGCAGTCACACACACGCTTCCACAGAACACACACACATTCACATACACACACTCACATACACTCACGCACAGGACATTTAGACATTAAACAGCTATCAGAACACACAACACACACACACATACACACACAGCCTGAAAAGGACAGAGAAGAGAGGAGACACGATTATGCAGCAGTCACACACACACTCCCACAGCACACACACTTTACACAGGTAAGACAGAGTGAAGGAACACAGGTATGCGGCGACTATGATCTAGAACAGTGTTTCTTAGTTGGTGGGTTGGGACCAAGTAACAACATTCCAAGCTAAACAATGAAGCCCAAACTGAACGTTCTAAAGTTGCAATACCTCACACGTCCACTGGGGGCTGGCTGCAATGCGAGCAACTTCCCATACACTGTTAAAAGTCCTTTTTTACAGAAAAAAAAAAATGTATTACTGCCTGTGTCAAAAAATTGTTTCAGTGTATTTCGTTAGTTTTCCGGAGGGAGTGGATTGTTTTTAGAATCCATTATTTTAATCATTAGATAATTTACGCTGACATTAACAGAATGAATTGGCCATCATGGCTGTGCCCTGAACCTTCAATTTAAGCCTCATCCAGTCTGTAAGGTCCATGCGTGACGTCACAGAGGGTTTTTCCAGCTCTCTTATATACAGTCTATGGTCGGGACCCAAAAGTGGGTCGCGGAGCCGTTCTGGGTGGGTCACAAAGCTCATAGTTAACAAAAAAAAAGGTTACTATGTCAGCTCTAATGCCAGGCCACTGCATTAGTTGAAATGTAAAAGAAAATCCCATTCATTACAATTCAGTCAGCTGGTCAGTCCGTGATGTGTCCTAGTTATAAGGATGAAATAGGCCTGTGTTTGTTAATACCACACACCAGTTAAAGCAACACTACATAGTTTTTTCAACCTTCACATAATGTTTCCAAAATTGTTTCAGTGGTTCATCAACTTGTACCAGGGTGAAAGGCACCATGAATTCGCTTTGCCACCCTCCATGGGCTATAACCACACTAAGCAAGTTTGGAGGAGCAGAGCGTCTCTCTGTAGTTCAAATGAGAGACAATGCCGCTTCCAACCTGTAGGGCGACCGAAAACGAAAACTACTTTGCGCTAAGAACCACTGGCCTAGAATATACTTGCTGTAAGTGCTGGATGCGCGTACGTATGTACTGAACATACCTTACACTAACCCTAAAGCAAATTACATAATGTTACACATTGTTACCCACTTCATTACACTGTAACTAATTGACTAATTGTTACAGGGACAGGAAAACAAAGCATAAATCTGTGTTCATTTGGTGCACTGTCTTGCACGTCAACGGGAGTTACTGCGACGCATGATATTGACGTCAACCCTAGGGGCGGTCGAGTTATTGCAACACACAATATTGACGGCACCGCTATGGGGTGGTCGAGTATGAATAGAGTGAGCAATCGTGAAATCAGCGGGAAACAGAGGTGAACAGCAATGGCGGAAAGTTATAAACAAATCTGCCCCTAAGTGGAGGGGTTGCCGAGGAATGTGTGCTGCAGACATGACCGCAAGGCTGTATATGCATATGTCTGGTCAAACAGGAAGTGTATTCCAGGCCTAACACACTAAGGGGGGGGGGGGGTGTGGCTAACAGATGCTTAAAGAAGACAATCAAATTAAACAAATACAGAACAGTATAAAGAGGAAGTGAGTAACACACACACACGCACACGCACACACACGTTTGCATTCATATCCTTATGGGGACCTCCCATTATGATGCAACTAAAGAATGCAACCCTAACCTGCCCACACACACACACACACACACACACACACACACACACACACACACACACACACACTCACACACACACACACACACACACACACACACACACACACACACACACACACACACACACACACACACACAGTGTAAGGAGCGTGTAAGGAAGAAATCTATCAGGGAGGGCAGTAGCTGAATCAGCAAGATATCTCTCTCAGCTGCATCTACTTCTATCTCATCTATTTCACACACACACACACACACACGCACACACACCCAGATACATATGCAATAATCTAGTGTTAAAAAGAAAGTTAGGTAAACACTATTTTCAGCAGTAAAAGAAAAGTAGATAAACTATGAATATATTTAACTTTAACGATCACAAAAAGGCATACAAAGTTGCTGTTTTGTGATTTAAAAGCCATTCACGTGTGTTTACCTTCCACTAGGCCACTGTATACATATGTAGGCTATACATACACACATCAGACCAAATCTCACACAGTTATAAAGGCAATGTCTGGTGCAGGCTGTGGTTCTTCAGAAACTGAATTCTTCCAATGCAATATTGGTTGGCTGTCCTCCCAGTATGTGATTACTGTATGTGATGTTGTGAAAACTTTTCAGATGATACAGAATTCAGCACTGCATTTAATCCTTGATCATCCAAAGACGACCAACGGCTCTCCTCTTATAGTGTCTCTGCACTGGAATTGCAGCCAGAATTACATTCTAGAATTCTATTCTCTGGAATACAAGGCTCTTTCTAGATCTGGACCACCCTACCTCGACATAATCCACACACACACACACACACACACATGCACGCACGCACGCACACACAATAGGCCTATTTATTATGTGCGTCTGTGTGTGTGTTAAGACCTTGGACTTGGCCAATACAAACTCTTCTGTGGGACGTCAAACACTGATTTAAAGCACCTGCATCACATTCTTGTGCGTACTGTATGTGTGTGTGTATGGGTATGTGTATATGTATGTGTGGGGTCGTGTGTGTGTGTGTGTGTGTGTGTGTGTGTGTGTGTGTGTGTGTGTGTGTGTGTGTGTGTGTGTGTACATGTGTATATATGTTTGTGTGTGTGTCAACCTCAGACAAGTACAGCCACTTACAAATCAGGATTAATTCGCGTCGCATTCACTTTTAAGCAGAAAATGCGCAGCAGCTCGGGTCTTTGTATATGTCTGGATGCATGCATGTTTGTCTTCTTCGAGGGCAGCTGAGGGCTTTAACTGGATTTGCTCGTCTGACTGACAAGCCAATACACAGCATTCCTCGCGACAGCGCTTTGCCTGGCTTATCCCAGTCAAAAAGCCAATAACCCACCTGAATCCAAGACCAACCATTTTCCCACACATAATTAAGAGCCGTACCGAAAAAAGTCACCGTTAAATGACGTGTCTTATAAACATCTTACAAATAAACACATGCACCCTACGTTGAAACCGACACGCTGTCAAGCTGTTCTGTGTGACAGATTGCCTCCAGAGTGCACGAGAGGACTCACACGCCCTAAACTCTGACACACATTGCTGCGGCGGGACCACCGGTCATGCGCGCGCCCTGCACCCTCCTGCTGCTGCATTGAGCCTCTCAAAGTAATGAGCACGAGATCACGAATGTAAACAACAAAGTGACAAAAGACAAACAAAAACATTTTGGGCGATTTAACCGCTTACCTGTGACAAGGCTCCGTTGCAGAGCATACTGGGGGTAATCCCATGGCAAAAATGAGTCCAGTTTTACTTAACGGCTGGCAACTGAATCCCACTGCAAACATAATTCCGGTAGAGTCTTCTGTGTGTTGAGTTGCTCATGCC
The DNA here is from genome assembly GCA_027475355.1 of Coilia nasus. Taxonomy (NCBI): domain Eukaryota; kingdom Metazoa; phylum Chordata; class Actinopteri; order Clupeiformes; family Engraulidae; genus Coilia; species Coilia nasus. Next base: position 8,142,087 of record CM050220.1, on the reverse strand, counting down.
CAGCCCGGTTCTGCAGGTGTAGATGTGTGTGCATGCGTGTCGGCCGTGTATTTCAGAACAGTTCCACGCACCTTCGAATCTAATCGACGCAATGTCGCGCTGAAGGTTGTGACAGCACGTGAAATGCAGCGGTGGTCACTCGTGCCATCCCCAAAACAGCAGAGGACTCACCATAGCCAAAGTAGACTGATCAGTTCCCGCGGTCAGTGCGACTGTTGGCGATCTTTGCCAGTGTGGCAGCCGGCACGCTTTGCTGTGTGATTGGCTGTAAGCGAGGGTATTCTGGGGAGTAAGCAGTCCGGTAGTGTGTGCCTGGTAGAGCGTCCCTGTGTGTGTGTGTGTGTGCGGTGCTGCAGTGGGATGCTGGAGAATACACTGGGCCTATGTTATCTCTAACAGTTTGCTACCTGCTTGTTACTTTACCTGTCGTTAGTTAGGGAAGGCTATATAGCCTATTTGAAAATAATTACACAAAATAAACAAAAGGGTGGGTTGTGTTTATATACTGTAGATAACTTTTATGAGAAAAACATTAGATGGTGCTTTTTAAGGTTCAATTCTACATCCTTTTCTTGTCTGATTTTCTCTTTCTTTTCAAGATTAACCAGATTTCTGAAAAGATCAGCATGTCAGTGTCGCTTAAAATAAATTAATAAAAAAGACTTTAAAAACTTATTTTGTTTGATGGTTTTATGGCAAATTAAACTGCATTGAGTAATTCAATATTGTTCAGTATTTACTGTTGCTGTGGAGGTGACCTGGAGAGGCTCTCTGACCTGGTGACCTTCAGAATCTCCTCACACAGAAACACTTTTGCTCTGACAGGATTATAACCAGTGTCAATGGTGTGTGTGTGTGTGTGTGTGACACTACCCAGACTAAAGAGACTTCAGGTAGTCAACTGAGGAAATTAATTTCCTCTGGCGAGGTGAGCACCTGCATCTAGGCACCCCTGCAAGCGGAGGTGTGAATCCCGGGTTCAGAAAGTACAAACCCTGCCACAAATCTGATCCAACCAGCTCTGAATCAGCTGATCGTAATGAGCACTCAAGACAGGTAGATCAGCTACTCTGTGAAGTCACCTGTGTTGGAAGGAAAACATGGCAGGGTTTTTTCATTTCTGAACCTGGGATTGACATCTCGCCTGCAAACCAACACATAAAGTACACGCGTACTCTGTGCAAGACAGCTAACTGGTACCTTAACTCTAAGTGTTCTACGGTAAAACACAGAGGGATTACATGTGAGATCAGTCTTCACTACACACACCTGTACACACACACAGACATGTGCATAGATCATGCATGCATATACATACACTCACTCACAAATGAGAACCTGTTTACCTTAAACTCTTCAACCACTAACCCACACAGACACACACACACTTGCACAAAAGATTAGGCGAATATGGGGTTAAGTTCAGCGGAATCCTTCGGGATTAAAGGCAGACTTTCAGTGGCAGTTAATAACACAGCAATGGCCTTGTGGGTAATGTAGTCTCAAAGGCACTCGTGGCCTTGTGGTTAATGTAGTCTCAAAGGCACTGGTGGCCTGCATGTAAGGTGAGGCAGAATGTGGACACAGAATCCGGTATTGCATGGTGGTTTTGTCATGTGGAGTGCCTCTCTCTTGCATGCACACACACACTCTGTCTCCTGCATGCACACACACACACACACACACACACCATAAACAGGTGAAATACTGCTTTGACAATATCATGGGTACAATAAATATTGCCTGCACACAGACACACACACACACACACATCCATATCACAACTCCACCCCTGTTCTCCAGCAAGACTGTATAAACAGGCAAATGAGAGTTGGAGAGATAGACATATCATAAGGGTGTAGCCAAAGACCACACACACACACACACACACACACACACACACACACACACACACACACACACACACACACACACACACACACACACACACCAGGGCTGGAAATCACCTTTGCAAAATGTGAACCTCGCACTTAGTCTCTGGCGAGTAAATGGTGAATTTCACCAACCACTCAACGGTAAATTATTATTCAGTGTCCAAAATCTACCAGCCACTTGCGTATTTTACC
>CM050220.1:8110000-8127500 GCA_027475355.1 Coilia nasus | reverse complement strand
CTCCACAGGTTGTGGTGGCTTAATGTCTGTGTGTGTGTGTGTGTATGTGTGTGTGTTTACCTTTGAGTTCCTCCGCAGGTTGCGGTGGTTTGTCTGTCACGTGGTTCTCCAGCATGACCTCCTGCAGCTGGATGGCACTGACCTCCTGAGTCGGTTCCTGAGGCTGCATTCTACACACACACACACACACACACGTACGCACATACACACGCACACATACACACACACACACACACACACGCAAATACACACATGCACACACACTCATGGACAAACACACACACGTATGCACATGTGTGAACACACACACGTACCAAGCATGCACATACATACACACACACACACACGAGCACACACACGCACACACACTTTACTCAACTAGCATACATTTGCTTTGGGAAAGGAGCCGGTAGGTCATATGTCACATTTTCGTCAATACTAAGCTTAGGCCCTTGGATCTGAAACCGGTTTGCCCTGTTTATTGGTTTACTGAGGGGTCCTTTGACCACAATGCTGTCTAGAGCTTGCCTTTATCAAAAGCTCCAGAAGTTTAGACATTCGATTTCCATGCATAGAATAAAATGAGGTGCACCTTTTTAATTTTCAAGAATAATCTTTTAATCGCATAACTCGGGACTCTCCCTGTAATGTGTTTATTTATGTCTTGACAACTACCTCAGGCTGTGTCTTGTGGGTGAAAGTATTGTGTTTGTGTATGTGTATGTGTGTACTTGATGTATGTTTTATGATGTATGGCTGCTGAAACAATAGAATTTCCCTTTGGGATTGTTAAAGTATATCGTAGTCTAGTATAATCTAATTTAATCTAAGAGATTGTTCACAGAAGATCGATTTTCTCGACTGAACCCCCGCTGCTGTTCTGTCCCTCCCTCTCTGGCCCTAGCCGTTTGTCCAGGCTTTTTTCCAGATCATAAATGGATCCCATTTTACTCCGGCAATTGCAAATAGCTACTTAAAACCTAAAAGCCGTATTGAAACATTGCCAAGAAGTGCTGTATTTAATTAAGGGTATGGGGCTGTGAATTTTACCTGACAAACAGAGAGTGACGACTAGATTTCAATTTTCTTGGCGACGGCTTTGCGTCATGGAGCCTTCTCAGTCACTGTAGTAGCCTATCCACAGGGTCAAAGAGGTGAATTATGGGGGATGAGCCCCTGGTCTCTGGAAAACAACATGCAAAATTAGTCCTCTGACAGCATTTTAAATAGTCCCCCCCTATTATCATATGATATCTGTTGAAGAAAAGAACATGCCAAATGTAGTAAGAGACTTACGTAGGACAAAAAAATGCTCTTTTTATGTTTTTCGCGTAAATTCCACACATGTGCAGGGTTGATATCAGGGAGACAACCTAAAAAGGAGAGTATTCAGACACAGATGATGTCTTTACATACAGTTAATCATACACAAAGCTGATGTGTGATATATATATATATATATATATATATAACCTCCCTTCAACAGCTCAATCTATCTCTTTACTTTTAGAGGTTGGAAAATCAGCCATAGGTTTTAGAACAGTAGCTAAAATATCTATTATACTCCAATAAAACCATCAACAGAACAAGGCATTTTGTTATTTAATATTTTACTATTTAGAAAAAAAACGACTGTACTAATAATTTCTCCATAGATTATCTACTCCCCTCAAAGGTTTTAAGACTGACTAAGATCAATGCTGGGTGTATTTGGACAGCTGTTTAGAAAAAAAGAAAAGCCTACTGCTATTCGTAAATCACCCCTTGTGCAAAACCATTAACACCTGAGTAAAAGATTGTTTTTCTCCATGGTATGCACTCTTACCTGCCGGTGTTTGTAAACTTTCATTCAAATCGGTAACAATGCATGCAGTCTTGGACTATGTATGCGCTGTCAGTCGGCTCATCTTAATTCAAAGACTCACCTGGAAAGTGGCCACTAGGCGATCCAGCCCGGTCCTTTATCAGATATTCCTGTCCGGTACAGAAGGTAATTCGAGATGAGGTTAAACTGGGGTTACACCGATTGACAACTTTAAAGTTGCCCACCACAGAAGACTAATTTTGCTCCATGTAATGTGCTGCCGTATCATGTGGGTCACCCGTTACTAGGTCACTAAACCGGAATATTTACATTCATGTTCGGCGTAAAATGATAGTGGAGTGAAATAATTCTAACCTGACCTGCTCTCGCACGATTTTTAGAACAGGTGTCAAGAGGAAAACGGTTTTTGGTGGTTTGAATCCATAATTTTTCTCTCGCGACGAAGAAGCAGCACCTGCCCTACACAGGTAAATACACTGACGTCACTTCACTTTTTCAGGAAGTATGCTAATGTGATTTCTCGAAGGACAGGCAGTCGCGCAACAGATGCGCGCTTCATACACAGCCTGCGTCAGGTTTCACTGCCGCTTTGTCTGCATACTAGTTCCACCTCTTAGCGGGAAAGCACTCTGAATTTCAAGTCGAGCGACTCCCTCTCTCTCTCTCTCTCTCTCTCTCTCTCTCTCTCTCTCTCTCTCTCTCTCTCTCTCTCTCTCTGTGCGTGTGTGGAAACAAGACTCTTTTGTCCTCCCTGGCCCTAGGATACCTGTGCAGTGGGCTTCACCTACCAAATTAGCCCAGTTGGCACACTTCATGTTCGCTGATGTGACAAACGTGTAACATTGGTTTGGAGCAGATGTGTCAGTTAAAAAAAACATTGACTTTTTTCTGAATATCCCTTACAACCTAAACAATACATTCTTAATTTAAAAAAAACTAGACATTTTACGGCTTTATTTTGTCAATTGCTAGTACACTGAACTCAAACCAGAATGTTTTTAAACACATTTAAAATATAAGAAATGTTAAAAGCTGTTTGCTAAAGCATGCATGCACACACATTCACACAGACACAAAAACCACACCCATCAACTCCTTCAGGCACACTTAAACCCATTCATACCCTCTACCTGGAAGCGGGGGAAGGATGGATTGGGGGGGTGTTAGATAAACAGTGACATAGTCCAACTAAATATCTTCCCCAGATGATAGCACTTCATAACAAAGGATCGAGTAACTTAATACTGACACATCTATTGAAGCAGTCAAGTAGGTCCATTTCTAGGAACCAGGCTGGCTCTGAGCCAGGCTGTTGCAATGGCTTATCAGTACCTGCTTTATGGCTTTTTGGTCTGTCGTCAGATAACATGAAAATATGTAAAAGACAGAGGATATGGGTACGTTTGGCAACTGTATCAGGATGTTGCATTATATTGAGACGTTGGAAATCTAATTTTTGTTGTTTTAAAGAATGGTCTGAACTATTGCTGAAAATCTCCCTATGTAAGCGGTTAACTTTCAGTCTTAGGGGGAAAGAACACCAACTGAATCGAATCTGGGGTCCTTTTTTGACTTACAGAGAATATGTCTGTTTAGCCTTATATGCCCATATGTGGCTGTTTGGTATGTACAGAGGTTAAGGTCCATGGTAATTTATGTTCGTAGGCACTTTTTATTTTTGTCTGTTTTTGATGTGTTTGGTATGTGTGTGTGTGTTTTTTTGTTGTTGTTTCTCTTATTCAAAAAAGGACAGAGAGCTGAATAGCTATATGGTTGTATTTTTTACACTACGTCAACGCTAATATGTTTTGCTGTCTGATAAAAATACAAAAAAGCAATTACTCATCAGTTTCAATACTCCTCAAAGTTTTTTACCCTCAGAGAGAATCCCAACATCTCAGTTGATGGAGAAACATACCCCCCCACCCCCCACATCAGGTTTACCAGGCAAGCACCTGCCTACAAGTAAGAATAAATGTCTTGAAGCACCGCACATTGCAAAAAGCACTGCATTAAGAAAACACAACTTAAACGATACAGAAGTCCCGTTTCAGCTTTCCAGAGATATTTGTGTAAACAATGTGCAAAGCGAATGGAGGCATACAAAGACCAATGTAATTGAACGCACAGAATTTATTCCATGTTAAAGTTACACAACAACCTGTAGACATGACACTTCACATACAGGGGTGCATTTTCCAGAAGAAAAAAAAAGGAGAAACGAAACAAGTCCAAGGGTTAGAGTTCTAGAAAAAGGGGGGATAGAGAGAGAGAGATGGAAGGAGTAGTACAGCAGGATTCATTTATTTGTGTGATCTGTTTGCGGGGCAGGGAGGAGAGCAAGAGAAGGGTAGACGTGGCTGAGGAAATAGACAGTGGCAGACACACACATCCACACACACACATCCACACACACGCGCATAAACACGCACACACGTGTGCACACACACACGCACATACTTAGACACACGCACGCACACACATCCACACACACACACACACAGTTACACACACCCGTGCGTGCACACACACATGTACGCACGCACGCACCCACACACACTGATTTTAACAGTACATTATGAGGTAATCCAGGCAGTAGAAGACTTATGATGGATGTTTGGCACAAGTGATCATGGGATCGATGGTGTTCAGTCTGTGTAGAGAGATGCCGCATCAGCACGGCTCAGATACAGGAACAAGCACACACACACACACACACACACTCAGGTTCAGGCACGCCAGGTAACACACACAGGCACTATTCAGGTACACACAAACACAAACAGACACAGGCACACGCACACACACACAGGCACTGCTCTGGTGCATTCACCCACACATACACACAAATGGCGGCATGGTTCAGATATATGGGGTTCACTCACGTTGCTCAGTTTTATGTGGGTCACACAGTGCTACAGCTGGGAGACAGAGAGGAGAGAACACTCCTTCTGCAACAACAGACTGACACTGCCAGGACACATACACACACACACACACACACAGATCTCACACACAAGGCTTAGTAGCACCATGTAAATTATGTCTGGAGCCCCACAAACATATCTGCTTTTAACGGTCCCTGTACACACACCCAGTCTGTCTGACTGACAGGTGGGAGATCCAATCACATTACACATTCCCTAACAGATGGGCTGGGTGGGAGGGGCCTTGTGGTGAAGATGGATATTTATTGTCTACCTACAAATGTTTCCAAAGGGAATTCCAAACTTATAAAATTGTTTGATATATATATTTTTATATACTTACATATATATAGAGATACTTTATATTTAATATCATAAATACTCACTTTCATATGGATTCAAAAAATATTATTCAGGTGTAAAAATGATAGTATATTGGTCATGGTTGTATTTGCAGATGATGAGGAATGGTATATACTGTGCTTTTTTTAAGGTCCTGGTACAATCCGGGACTGATACACCATGACATTTTTCACTCGTGTGCAACAAAACTCTACCAAGCTCGGTTAGCACGTGGTTCAACAGACTTCTATATAAAGCATTAGCTATTAGCATGCCCATTGACAACAATAACACACAAACAAAAACAAAACAAAAACTAGGATCGATGGCCAGGGGCATTCCACATGCGACTAACGGGGCGATGACTTACTCAAAAGTCATAAAAGTACTTTTCTTTTCTTTTTTTTTCTTTTAAAGAAATTACTTAATCATTTCTTCATTGATAGTTAGAAGGTGGCGCTAACACTCTGAAGCTAATTAGCAACAACAGAAATAAACAAGACAAGTGCCAGTTATAAGGCCAGTCAGTTACCACAACAACCATCTTGAAGAGAAAGAGAGAGGGAGAAAAACCAAAGAGGAAAGGAGCTCATCTGTAACAGAAAAACAAAACAAACAAAAACAAGTTGTCCCTTTCTCGTTAAACCCCTCATAGTGCTCTACAGCAGCCTTTATCAATGAATAATAGCTAGTGCGACAGCAGCAAATAAGCAGTCATTTAAACTACGCTACGCTATGCTATGTACTATTGGGAACGGAAGCGGACATCCCGGGTTCAGAAAAGTAAAAGCCCTGCCACATGTTTGCTCCAGCCAATAAACTCAACCAGCTGAACCAGCTGATCCCAGTTAGCATAAGTCTTTAGCCGGGTAGATGCGCTAGTTAGTGAAGTCACCTGTGTTAGGAGCACAGGCAGAAGGAATATGCAGCAGGACTTTTAGTTTCCTAAGCGGCTTTGTCTGCCTCTGCCTCTGGGAATATGAGGGTCCATTTAGAAGATATCACTGTTCCAGAGATGTCAAAATGTCAACACAGAACCATTAGGCCTGTTAGGGGCCGTTCACACTGCAATGCTTTTTCTGCTTCCAAAAGCCAAGAAGTATCGCTAGTATTCCAAAATCCAGGCGCTTAATAAATGCTTGCTGGAGATGTGAATGTTTGTTTAGTGTTGCTAAGTTACATATAGTCCTCCATTTTAACTATTGCTGTTTGAAACTCCTTGAAAAGGTAGCTAAGCAACAACCCATTGTAGTAAAAAAAAAACCTGTTCCTCAAGTTGAACAGATTTTAACATTGAGCTGCTTGCATTTTTCAGAAGCCTAGGGTTAGGGGTTAGGCACATTGCAACTGTCAAACCGCTTCTCAGCCACATCGTTCCATAAGAAAACAATAGAATTCGAGCGCATGGCAAAGAAAAAAGCGTTGCAGTGTTAACGGTTTCTTACAGAACCTATGGAGAAGTCGTCTAGTATCTTAGTTCTAGCTCCCAAAGAGTAGCCTGGAGAGGAACCTTTAGACTTCTGTAACTGCCTGAACTGCTCTGTGTGCTGGAGAGAGCTCAACAACTATGTTCTCATCGGTTCATGCAGTCCAACACGTTCCACTGATTACGAGACACTCGTTGTAGCAATAATTGCAGGACTGAAAGACTGCCTCTGCATCTCAACAGTGGTTTGGTCTTTTTTCATTGAGATTAATGGAAAGTAAAATATCCATAATATTTGTGTAACAATAAAAAATAAATATAAATTTCAATACTGTATTTCAATACTATATGGGGTCTCCTTATATTATATTTGTGCTCATGAGATACATATACATCTATATGTCAAACATTTATATATATATATATATTTTTTTTTTTCTTCAAATAATTAATTTGTAAATTTTTATATATATATTAATATCTTTTCATATCTTTTAAAACATTTTCCCACATTCCCCTTTTGCAGTGAATACAATTCACCATTGCCACCATGTCAATGTGCAAAACAGAAACAAATGTGCAAAATGAAATGCAGCTCTTATCAATGGACATGTCCACTGGACAGTACAACTGAAGGGGAAACGAAAATAAACTATCCAGCCGAAAGACATCCTATCACACACTCACTGAAGGGGAAAACCAACCCAACCAAAGACACACACACACACACACAACTATCAGCGAAGAAGCAGAGGATGACGAAGAAGAGTCTGGTTGTCAAGGGAAACGAAGCGTTACTGTCTGACTCTGGTCCGAGGAGAAGGAGTTCAGCCTCAGGCATAGCTGGTGGGATTTTTCCAAGATGTGAAGTTCTGGGGATGAAAAATCAATAGCAGTTTCTCTTCCTTGATTTGCCCACCGGAACCGTGGACCCGTCGACTAGAAAGCGCACTCGAAATAAAGTCCCTAGACAGTCATACAACGCACTCCTGCAAAACAGAGTCCGGTGTGCGTCTCATGTATAGGATAATATTATTATGTGTGGATGGGTAAGGTTGGGTGTTACATCAGTGAGGACATGGATAAAGTTTTCTACACCTACTTTCAATTAGTAAATCTGTCTTAATTGGGAGACTTTTTTTTCTTGTTTTGGTTTGAAATGGTTTGCTCGGTTTTTAATATACATCAATAACACTTGTCTCTAAGGTACAAGGGGGTCTAAAAATCTTCCTTTTGGCCCAAGTCATGTGCAGTGGTGTGTAAATCTTGTATGTAGTGTTATTTTTTGTGTGGGTTGCGAGCATGGACAGTATATTGTTTTGTTAACGTGTGTGTGTATGGTCTACAGTGTGCCTGTAGATGTTCTGGGTTGGGCTGACGTATTCTTCGCAGAGCTGATTTCACACTGAGCCACAAGCTCCACTTATCCAGCTGGCCTGGGTGACCTTTGAACCAGGAAGCAGTGATGTGGCTTAAGTACCAGCTGAAGGCAGTCACGTGGCATCATGGAGAAGAGCAAACCAGAGGAGGGATGTCGACCCCAGGGTGGACAAGGTAACCATGGTAACCGTTGATAAAAAAAAAAGGCAAAGGAGTCTTTTTTCTGGTGGAACTACAGTACAGCCAGTGGTTTCCACAGCAACCACAGAAGGTTGGGTAAAGGTCAGTGGTACAAGACCAGAGAGATTAACTGGGTGTTTAGTGCGACAGTGTTTGTGTCACTGAACACCCTGTTAGGACTGTGCGAAATCTGAATTGTGATTCTGCATCCTGTTTGCTAACTTCAGTTCAGAACACATTACCCTTACAAGAACTGAAACTTGAACTGAAATTCATGATCTGAATTGAGCCAGTCAATTCTGATTTTTGCACAGCCCTGGTGTGGATATGTGTGTTCGTGTCTTTTTGTATACGTGTCTGTTTGTGCATGTGCATATATGCATGTGTGTGTGTATGACTGAAAAAAAAAAAAAGAGTATCGGTGATTGCATTAATTAATTGATTTGTGCTGTCGTGTTTCTACCGGATGTGTGTGTAGGTGCTTGGAGTGTAACAGGAAGAGAGAAGATTACTGTATTTTGGGTCATGAGTGGCCTAGTGGGGGCCAGTGTGCATGCGAGGCCAGTGTTAGTATGTTAGTATGTTAGTGCCTGGAGGTTAGCATGCTGGATGAACACAATATGTAAAGTCTAGTCTAGGTCCTGGGTTAGTATGTTAGTATGTTAGTGCCAAGAGGTTAGCATGCTGGATGAACACAATATGTAAGCTCTAATCTAAATCACAGGGGGTTAGTATGTTAGTATGTAAGTGTGTTAGTATGTTAGTGACTGGTGGTTAGCGTGCAAGATGAACACAATATGTAAAGTCTAGTCTAGGTCCTGGGTTAGTATGTTAGTGCCTGCAGGTTAGCGTGCTGGATGAACACAATATGTAAGCTCTAATCTAAATCACAGGGGGTTAGTATGTTAGTATGGAAGTGTGTTAGTATGTTAGTGACAGGTGGTTAGCATGCTAGCTGAACACAATATGTAAAATCTAATCTAAATCATGAGTTAGTATGTTAGTACCTGGAGGTTAGCGTGCAAGATGAACACAAGATGTAAAGTCTAACCTACATCATGAGTTAGTATGTTAGTACTGTATGTTAGTTTCTGGTTGTTAGTGTGCTATCTGAATACAATATGTAAAGTCTAATTTAGATCATGGGTTAGCACGTTAGTATGTTAGTGCCTGGTGCTTAGCGTGCTAGCTGAACACAAGATGTAAAGTGTAATCTAGGTCCCGGGTTAGTATGTAAGTGTGTTAGCATGTTAGTGTACATTAGTGTGTAGTGCCTGTTGGTTAGTGTGCTTGGTGAACACAATATCTAAAGTCTAATCTAGATTATGAGTTAGTATGTTAGTATGTTAGTGACTGGAAGTTAGTGTGCGAGATGGAACACAATATGTTAGGTCTAATCTAGTTCAAGGGTTAGTATGTTAGTGTGCTAGTATGTTAGTGCCTGGAGATTAGCGTGCTATCTGAACACTATATGCAAACTCTAATCTAGATTATGAGTTAGTATGTTAGTATGGTTGTATTTGTGTGTTAGCTAAGTGCTGTATATCTGATGGGGTGCATGTTGGATTTACATACACGCTGTATGAATCTATGTGATGTGTGTAGTGCTGTGCAGTTTCAGGTATGTAACATGGGCTCTGATGAACGCAAACATGGCAAAGAAAAAATCTGTGATTTAGCGCCAAACGTGGGTTAGTACACAAGCTGGCATGCATTAATGGATATTAGTTAGCGTGTTAGTCGAATGCTTAGCTGATGTGTCAGGTACATTATTATTAGTAACTGAAGTTGTTTTCGTGCATATGTGGCGTAAGTGTGAGTACGGGTAACTAGAGTAGTCCAAATATGTAGGGTTTTGCCTGTGGGTTGGTGTCAGGGTTTCAGGGTGTGGGTTACTGAATTTGTTAGCATGTGACTGTGTGTGTGTGTGTGTGTGTGTGTGTGTGTGTGTGTAAGTATCTCTGTATTTTCTGTTGGTAAGCTGAATAATTAGCTGTATACCGGTGGATATACAGGTTAATGTTTGTGCATGTGTGTGCCTGTGTGAGTGTGTTTATGTCAGTATATGTCCATGTGCATGTAAGTGTGTATGAGTGTATTTGCCTGTGTGTGAGAAAGTGTATGTGTGTATGTGTAGGTGAGTATATGTGTGTATGTGTATGTAAGTATATGCGTGTGTGTGTGTCCTGTGTGTTAGCTGCAGTAGGGGGCTACAGGGGTCTGTGTATGTGTGTGTCTGTGTGGGGCTACAGGGGTCTGTGTGTGTGTGTGTGTCCTGTATGTTAGCTGCGATAGGGGGCTACAGGGGTCTGTGTGTGTGTGCGTGTGTGTGTGTGTAAGTGTCCTGTATGTTAGCTGCGATAGGGGGCTACAAGGGTCTGTGTGTGTGTGCGTGTGTGTGTGTGTGTGTGTGTAAGTGTCCTGTATGTTAGCTGCGGTAGGGGGCTACAGGGGTCTGTGTGTGTGTGTGTGCGTGTGTGTAAGTGTCCTGTATGTTAGCTGCGATAGGGGGCTACAGGGGTCTGTGTGGGTGTGTGCGTGTGTGTAAGTGTCCTGTATGTTAGCTGCGATAGGGGGCTACAGGGGTCTGTGTGTGTGTGTGTGTGTGTGTGTGTGTGTGTGTAGGTGTCCTGTATGTTAGCTGCGATAGGGGGCTACAGGGGTCTGCTTCTGGCTGAGTCTCTGCAGCTCCTCCCGAATGGCCTTGATGAGGGAGGCCGAGGACTGGGGGGGCGGCTCTGGGGGGGGTCCTTCGGGCGGGGCGGGGGGCGAGTAGCTGGGCGTAGGGGGGGCAGACGGGTCTGTCAGGGCGGTCCGTGGCATCTGGAACAGGGGGGAGGCGGAGTACTCCGAGGAATAGGACAGGATCTAGGAGAGAGCACAGGGACAGGGGTTATGGTTATCAGAGGCTGTGCTATCACTGGATAACCAGGGGGCATCATCAATGCATTATTCGTATTCAGTTTTTTGCTTTTTTGTAATTACCTCTGCCAAGGAGAAAGAAAATTGGTGGGAGGGATTGAACTGCTTGGCAGACATGGCTACGCAGAGGAATAGGACAAGATGTAGGAGAGAGCACATGGACAAGGGTTATGGTCATCGGGGCTGTGCTATCATTGGATAAGGTCGGGCCCCCTGGCCACCAGCGGACCTCATCAGTGCTTTATTCGTGTTTCTTTTTGTGCTTTTTTTGTATTTACCTCGGCCAAGGAGGTTATGTTTTTGTGTTTATCTGTTTGTCTGTCTGTCTGTTTGTTTGTTAGCTAAATAGCACAAAGAGTCATGCATGTATGGTTCTGAAATTTTGACAGTGTGTTGGTATTGTCACTATGATTATTGGTGCAGGTTATTATTTTGGTTGAAAAAAAATCCAGAAAAAAGTTCGGGAAATTAACAGGAAAAAAAATGATGGGGGTGGGGGGGATTGAACTGCTTGGCAGACATAGCTACGCAGAGGAATAGGACAGGATCTAGGAGAGAGGACAGGGACAGGGGTTATGGTTATTGGAGCAGTGCTATCAATGGATAAAGGTCGGGCAATTGCCTGGGGTCTAGGCCACCAAGTGGCCTTGTCAACGCGTTATTTGTATTTCTTTTTTGCTTTTTTTAATTACCTCCGCCAAGGAGGTTATGTTTTTGCCAGCATTTATCTGTTTGTGTGTCTGTTTGTTGGTAAAATAACTCAAGAAGTCATGCACGTATCCTTCCGAAATTCTGACAGTATGTCGGTAATCATCCTAAATCACGAAACACCTGAACTTAAGATTTCTCCTTGCGGCCTCCAAATTGTCCTTTGCCTAGGGCCTCAAATTTCCTCAAAACCGATCCTGATGGTTATGTTATTATTAGGATAAAGTGGACCCCAAAGCGATTTACAACACTGAAAACACCACATTATAATAAAAAAGACTTATTTTTATTACTGAAACAGTCAATCGAACGCACAGGCCCACCCCAGCCCACCCGTGGCTACGCCTATGGCCTGGACTACAAATTGTACTAAAGACTGAACTCACGTTGTCTCTGTCAGAATCGGCCCGTGGCTCGTCGTCATCTGAGCGGTACTGAAGCCAGCTGCAGCCGGACGGGCCGGACACACTGCGACCCACCCCATACACCCCCATACGACTGGACAGACCCACCTGCGTCAGCTGCTGAAGGTGGGCACCTGTGTACACACACACACAATCATAACACCAACTGTTCCCCGTGAAACGTTGTCTCATCTCACTATGTACTGTGTATATAGCTAAAACGACAATAAAAGCCTACTTGTCTTGACACACTCACACAGACATTTGATTATTTTAAGTGGCATGACTAATACTTAACACAGCACCCAATATTTACAAAGACCATCTTGTTTTTCCACCTTCAATGCATATACTGTGCTGGCATGCAACCACGTATGCATGTTAAGTGTATCAACACACACACATATGCATACACACACACAATAAGAAAATAATCATACACATGGTGCACACAAACACACACAGACACACGCAACATGTTCAGATGCATGTAGTAAATAAGGAACCAGACATGCCATTCACCCTTAACAGAAAGGTGTGTATGTGTTTGTGTGTGTGTATGTGTGTGTGTGTGTGTGTTTGGGATAAATGTTACCTGTGCTGCCTCCTACAGGCCGTGGTCTGGAAGAGCAGGACGGCTCCTCTCCATACTGCCCCCTGCTGGAGTACACATCCGACGGCAGGTAGCCTGAACCCAGCGCCTCGCTAACACACACACACACACACACACACACACACACACACACACACACACACACACACACACACACACACACACACACAGACATATACAAACACACGCGCACACACACACACGCACACACACACACGCAAAAACACACACACACACACACACACACACATATCACAAACACACACATAGTGTGCTCTCAGGTTTTTAATTTTTCCAGAAATGGAAGCTGGCCCTTTTTTATACACATATGTAGTAATGTATTCTCACCTCTGGAGGAGACCCTGTACAGAGGTTGGGGACATCCCCAGCTCTGCATACCTCTATGGGAGATAGATAGATAGATAGATAGATAGACAGAGAGAGAGAGAGAGAGAGAGAGAGAGAGAAAGGGAGAGGGGGAGCGAGAGAGAGACAGACAGACAGACGAAGAGAGAGAGAGGGAGAGCGCGAGAGATAGAGAGAGAGGGAGAGAGAGACAGACAGAGAGAGAGAGAGAGAGAGAGAGACAGACAGAGAGAGAGAGAGAGAGAGAGAAACAAAGAAACAAAGGAAGAAAAAAAAACAAAGAAAGAAGGAAATACAGAAGAGGCAGACACAGACAGAAGTACAGAGAGGGATGAGACTGATCTGTTGTAAGAGTTCAGTGTTTCCAGACAAACAACATTAAATCCACCACACCTACTAAACCACCACACCTGCCCTGCACCAACCACATGCTCTAGTCCTGCCCTCTCACACTAGCCTGGTAAACCCGCCCCTCGTACTTCATTTCATTTTGTACAGAAGGTCTGGACCAGAATCTCTTCAGGGTCATGTAGTCATCCCCAGCAAGACCGATCCAATCAGCGAACAGAGGGTGTGTTCATTAGCCATGACATTGACCTTGTGTGCTACATTTGAATTGTAGTACGTAGGTAGGCTAATTGCATACGTGACGACCAGGCGTTAGCGATTGGTTAAAGGCAGAGGCACTTGTTTTAAACTTCAGCGGAGTCTACACCTCCAGGAAGAAATTGTTTCTCATGGTGTCTGGTCCAGACCCTCTGTATGAAATGAACTGAGGTACGAGGGGCTGGTTTACCAGGCTACTCTCACACCTGCTGTCTCCAGCTAATCTCAGTCCTCCCACGAAACAGGCCAGACTGATACCTGAGGCAGACATTAGTCCTGCTGCAAAACTTACCAAACAGGTTTTACTGCCTAGTAATGGGGAAATTACAAACACACACACACACACACACATCAGTCACACACACATACATTAACACACAGGTTTTACTGCCTATTAATGGGGAAATTCTTTTCAGACTTCATCATCCGCCCGCTTCCTGTCACTAACACACACACACACACACATATCACTCACTCACACACACACACACAAATACAGACACACGCACACACAGATCAGTCACACACACATACATTAACACACACACACAAACACACATATCACTCACTCACTCACACACACCCACACACACAAATAGACACACGCACATCAGTCACACACACATACATTAACACACACACAAACACACATATCAGTCACACACACACATACTCACCGCAGAGAAGGGGCTGTGTGCGGGTGCCGAGCCCCAGTGCCTGATTGGTCGAGGTGGCGGGGAGGCGGGAGGAACGGGACTGTCCCTGCCCCCTCCTGCCGTCACCCCGGCAACGCTGGTGAGTGCCAAGGGGGCGGGGCTTCCCTGCGAGGAGGGAGACACCAGTGCGAAGGCGTCGTCCAATAGGGACAGCATCTGCTGCCGAGCCTCCTCGATGGTTGGCTGAGGGGGCTGGTAGGAGGGCGGGGCGGGGGCGGGGCCAGAGGGAGGAGAGCCGGGAGCAAAGACCTCGTCGGGGGAGGGGCTTCCAGCTGCCAGGTGCTCAGGGTCCGACTGCAGGTGTGCCAAAAGACAGTGCATAAGAGGAAGTGTGTGTGTGTGTGCATGCTGTGAGTATACTATTAAATGGAGGTTGGAAACTTGTGTAAAGTACTGTACACTGTTAGCCTGGGTGTGCCCATACTGCCTGTGACGCTGCATTTACATTTCGCGAGCAAGTCAGTCTGGCCAAGCTGCCTATCTAAACCATTTCTGCTCAGTCCTCAGATAGGGGGCCAATGAAAATCGAGCATTTCAAAAGGCAATGACGCGGTAGTTTGGCGACCGGAAATCTATCTCAGTCAGTCACAGTCAGTCAGTGTGTACATGGCGAACATGGAGCAGCCGTAAGATTTCAATGCATCTGTAGCTGCTGTTTAGGACAAATTCAAAGGGAAGTTCTATATGAAAATAGAGCAAAGGGCAGCCCTTGAAGCATTTGTTGCGGGAAAGGGCGTTTTTGCAATGCTACCGACCGGCTTCAGTAAAAGTTTAATTTATCAGTTAGCCCCGCTGGTAGCCAAGTCCATTGGGCTTTGCGAGGACGCTGTTGTTGTGGTCATTTCGCCTTTGATCGCACTGATTCGTTTTTCGAATATCAATATTAAATGGCCAACACCAGCCACTCTCATGTTCACCTCACAAGTCCGACAAAAACCATTTAACGCCATTTCTATATGACTACAGGCTACTACTACTTTTTGTTTGGATCAAGCAGTTTCTTCTGCTGGGGTATACGTCAGGGGGCAGAGGGGTGTGATTGATTGACGCTTCGTCCAGTAGCAAACAGAGGCATTTGAAAGAGGCGGGTTAAGCCCGCCTTCTGAGAAATGGGTTTACAACACAGCTTGGCCAGACCAATGCTCGCAGAGCATTGACAAGTCGCGATAGCCAGGCTACCAAATTGCAGTCAGTCTGGCAAATTTTTGCAATATAATTTAGACACATTATCACTGTTTTGTTGTGCACATGTCAGGTCACTAAAATAATTATTTTTTTGTGTGTGTGTGTTTCTTATCAGGATGAATTTTGGAACGTGTATTTTGGTAAGCTTTTCTCACATATAATTTAATGCATTGTAGGTTGTAGGATTGTACTCGTGGTCAAGACCTCCCAGTGGTGTAACCATACTGATTGTGCAGCATAATAACATGCACACATGAATAGACTCAATGACAGATATCAGTGCATTCCTATAGCCCGCTGGTAGGTTATTATCCAGTGTGAAACCATAAAGCGACATTTATATAGTGTTTACATTAGATGTACTGCATAGCGATACATGCTTGTGTAAAGTACTGTACACTGTAATAGGTTGTGTGTGCAGTATAAAAATGTGTGTGTATGTGCAAACGTGTATGTGTATAGTATAAGTGTGTGTGTGTGTGTGTGTGTGTATGTGTATAGTATAAGTGTGTGTGTGTGTGTGTGTGTGTGTGTGTGTATGTGTATAGTATAAGTGTGTGTGTGTGTGTCTGTGCCTGTCACCAAAACCACTGTTGACTTCAGGGTATAGTTCTTTACAATGTGAGTGGTTTGTTTGTGTGTGTGTGTGTGTGTATGTGTGTGTTGTGTGTGTAAATATGTGTGTAAATGCGTGTGCGCATGTGTGTGTGTGTATGTGTGTGTGTCTCTCACCACATAGGCGACATTGTTGACTCCGGGGTACTTCCTGTAGGTAGCATCTCTGTCTGTGATGAGGCGGTCCTTATCCAAACTGCCAATCACAGGCTGGCCCCGCCTCTGCCGTGGGGAACGCCTACCCCGATTACTGTGTAGAGACAGTGGGATTGGATCTCTGTAAGAATGCCCGAAGGCCTGCACTTTCAAAGTAAAAGTCAAAGTGTTATATTTTTTTTAACAATCATAGTGCAAGTCTTTAACTTGTTGGGTAATGTATTGATATTTTTGTGGAAGCTGGGAAAATCTAGCCTGGTAAACCCGCCGCTTGTACTTCATTTCATTTCATGCAGAGGGTCTGGAACAGAGACCGTCAGAAACGATTTGCTGGAGGTGTGAACTCTGCTGAAATTTTTAAAAAGTGCCTCTGCCTTTACCCAATCGCTAACGCCTGGTCTGCATTAGCCTACCTACGCACTACAATTCAAACGTAGCACACAAGGTCAACGTCACAGCTAACGAACACATCCTCTGTTCGCTGATTGGATTGATGTTTCTGGAACATCGCAAATGTACCTCAAGAGATTCCAGTCCAGACCCTCTGCACGAAATGAAATGAAGTACGAGGGGCGGGTTTACCAGGCTAGGGAAAATCTGCCATTGTAACTGAAATCCTCAATTTCCCCAACCAACTGCTGCTGGTACAGTAGAGAATCATCACCAGCTCAATCACAGTGTGGTGCAGAAACGTTAGTGTGCTGGGGATTATGAGGGTGTGTGTGTGTGTGCGTGTGTGTGTTTTACCCTCTGCGGTGGCCCTCTGTGCTGGGCATGTGTATGTGTGTGGTGAGTCAGGGTGCAGGATCTTGCACTGTCCTCAAAGGCGCAGTGTGTGTGTGTGTGTGTGTGTGTGTGTGTGTGTGTGTGTGTTTTACCCTCTGCGGTGGCCCTCTGCGCTGGGCATGTGTGTGTGTGGTGAGTCGGAGTGCAGGATCTTGCACTGTCCCCGAAGGTGCAGTGTGTGTGTGTATGTGTATGTGTGTGTGTGTACCTCCTGTGATGGCCCTCTGCGCTGGGCATGTGTGTGTGTGGTGAGTCGGGTGCAGGATGGTGTGTGTGTGTGTGTGTGTGTGTGTGTGTACCTCCTGCGATGGCCCTCTGCGCTGGGCATGTGTGTGTGTGGTGA
>CM050220.1:8102500-8107500 GCA_027475355.1 Coilia nasus | reverse complement strand
ACCTGTGTACCATCCGGGCCCCTTTCGGTGAGTGTGTACGTGTGTGTGTGTGTGTGGTGTGTGTGCTCGTGGTGGGGGGGCATCTGTGACTGGGGAGTCGGGGGGCTGGGGACGGGCTGCATGGCGATCAGCTGGATCTTGTTGGAGACGCGCCGCGTCCCGTCCGAGGAGCCGCGGGACATGCGGTCCACGTGGTCGAAGATGGACGAGGACGAGAGCTGCTCGTCCGCCCCGCTGCCCCCCGCCGCTGCGGGAACAGGTCAAAGGTCATGAAGAGGTCAGCATGTGTAAAACAAAGGTGTGTTCTTTGCACAGTAGTCAGCTGATTATATAATAATAACAACAACAACAATAATAATAACAATAACAACAACATTATTACTACTAATACTATTATTATTATTATTATTATTACTATTATACAATATACAATATATAATTATGAAGTACACAATTACACAATGCAGTTAAACAATTATATAATAATAACAATATCAACAACAATAATAATTATTGTTATTACTATTATTATTACAATAATAATTAGCTTTACTTATAGAGTGCTTCTCATACAGACAAACTACCATATGGGGCTTCACAGATTGTAAAAAAGTACACCAGACAAATTGTTTCAGTTACTTGTCTTTTGCTTGTTTAAATATAGCCAACAAATCTCAATTAATTGCCATTCAAAACAGTTGTCTCTTCGAAGATAAACAGTTCATCAGCAACCGCAGTCTGTGTCTACACTGTTGTCTGATCGTTAATTCTGATTAGATGATTTAAACTCCATTGGATTCAACTCTACTTCAACTCCAATCAATTCAGTGCAGGACCACAGCATAGATCAATGCAGGAAGGAGTCTACTCAATATCTTATTCTCATTAGGCTCTTCATGCCCACTGTTTACTTCAAGTATTCTCTCTCTTACACACACACACACACAGCACACACACACACACACGGCACACACACCCACAGCACACACACACACACACACACACACAGCACACGGCACACACACACACGGCACACACACACACACACACACACACACACATGGCACACACACACACACAAGACACACACACACAAACACACTACACACACACAGACACACGACACACACACACACGACACACACAAACACAAACACACACACACAGCACACACACACACACACACATGCACACCCAGCACACACAAACACACACACAAACACACACACACACACAGATAAAGAGTCCCAGGAGAAATAGTCTTACCAAGCTTGCTCTTCGCTGCAAGGTCAGAGATATGAGGAAATATGAGAAGAGAAGGAAAGCAAAAGGGATTTAATTTGTGCCAAGGACCAAAACTGTGCCAAGGAATACTAAGTACTCAAGAGAAGTGGACATGGCTGTTTTTAAATGACAATATGGACAACAAACAACAATAAATTAGTTACGAATTAAAAACGAGAACAGACAGATTGAAACACTTGATTAAGATAAGACTGAAAATCAGCAGGTGACCTAATTAACAGAAGTCTGCCAAATAATAGTGCATACAAAATAATAGTGTGCCAAATTTGTACATAATTTACTACAAACTACACTGAATTACACTGTATATTGTTCTATACTGTATATACTATATATTTCACACTTGCTGCTGCTAGCACTTCTGATTAGATGCTAAACCACATTTCTTTACCCTGTTTTTATACATGTGTAATGACAACAAAGTTGAATGTAATCTAATCTAATATTAAATACTGAAAAGGATAGGAGTGTTTCTTTTTTTTAAAATCATGTCTCACAGTTAGATGCTAAACCACATTTCGTTACCCTGTATGTATACATGTGTAATGACAGTAAAGTTGAATGTAATGTAATGTAATGTAATCTAATGTAATTTTAAGTACTGAAAAGAACAGGGGCTGTTCCTTTGTTAAAAATCGCATCTCACAGTGTCTGCTTCTGCGATGTTGCTTTCCTTCGTTGGGTGTTACAGCGGGGCGTGTGCTCTCCTCAGTAGAGTCCCGCCCACTAGACGCCTCACTGCCCAATGAGTCGCCGTCAGATGGAGACAACCTGACCAATCACAAAGAAGAAGGTTAGTAATGTTAGTAATAGAGTTTAATCATAGATAAAATTCATTTCACATCTGTTTTTTTTAATCCCACACAGAATATATTAATTCTCTCTCTCTGTCTTTGCTTTTTCTATGCTGTGCTATTTATTCATTTACATATCACATTGAATGTGTACACACACACACACACACACATACACACACTTTCTTCCTGCTGTTTCTACGTTGTATGTCTTGAGTTGCACTCATCACTTTAAATGTGTATGAACTATTTTATGCACTTACCTATTTTATATTATACTAGTCTTGCCTCACACACACAGACACAGACACAGACACACACACAGACACACACACAGACACACACACACACACACACACACACACAGTACTGACCGTCCCCGTCTCCGTCCTGCGCTGCGAGAGGCTTTAGTGGAGGAGCTCTTGGACTTGGGCGTGTTCATGTCCCCCCCCTCGGAGGGCGTGGGCTCTTTGACCTGGGGCGGTAAGGGGGCGGGCTCCTGGATCACCATGATGTCATCCTTGCTGTGCTGACCCAGGTGCAGCTTGGCGAAGTCAAAACCTTTTACACTAGGGGCCTGGAGCTGCATAGGCAGACAACACACACACGCATGCAGACACACACACATACACACACGCAAAACACATATATGCAGACAACACACACACACACATATGCATATGGACACACACATACATGCAGACACACACACACACGCAGACACACACACACACAAAACACAAAACACACACGCACACACACATTGCTGTTTTATGTGACAAACACAATTGTAAACAGTAAATGCATGTCTACTGACACATTAACAAGAAAAGCCTTTTTAACCCTTTGTATGTAGTATTTAGACTAAATGGCACCCTCTTTTGAAATGTTGTTGATTTTGCAGATATGACATCACAACCCTGCTTTGTCATAACTCCAGCATTTTTGAGTGCCTATTTCTACATTTTAGTTTTACACATGAAGACGAGAACAACCAATGACAGATCTGTAGCCATGCCCAACCTCTCCAGCTTAAACAAAGACAAGGTAAAAATGGTTTCCTATTCTATGACCCCTTTAAAAATGAACTTGTAGGTTGAACTTAACTTGTAGGCTGGATTGATGAAAAGATTAAAGATTGGGGGTGGAGGGTGGTGGTGGGGGGTTAAACCTTGTGATCTTTGACCTATGCCGTGACCTCTGACCTTCTGTCGCTGGGTGATGGTGCTCATGGCATCGGGCTGGAACTCCAGCTTCTCGGAACGGCAGAGCTTCCAGTAGAGGATGACGATGATGAAGAGGACCACCAGCACGGGCACCACCACCCCCACCACCAGCCACACGCTGCTGGGCTGCGTCTCCGACGGCGACAGGGTCATCTTCTCCACCGCTGGAGGGTGGGGGGGGGGGAGGAGCAGGAGGTGAGCCCGCACACTGGCACTAAGGAAGTGTCTAGCTACAGTATGTGTTTATGTGTTTACATCTGATGCTATTCGTGTCAGCTTAACTATGGATATGGATATGTGTTGGTGAGTGTGATGGTAGCCCTCTGCAGTTGTGTGTGTGTGTGTGTGTGTGTGTACGCATATGTGTGTTATCTTAAGTTGAGCGAGTAGTGTTCCCTGTACGCGGTACCCCAGTACAATGGCGGCCCTCTGAAGGTGTGTGTGTGTGCGTGTGTGTGTGAGTGTGTGTGTGTGTGTTCTCTCACTTTGAGCCAGTAGGGTGCCTTGTACGCAGTACCCCAAAACGTGGCCTCCCGCTGCAGGGGTGTGCATGTGTGTGCGTGTGTGTGTGTGTGCACAGGTCTGTGTGTGAATGTGTGTGTGCATGTGTGTGTGTGCATGTGTGTGTGTGTGTGTGTGTGTGTGTATGTGTGTGTGTGTGTATGTGCAGGTCTGTGTGTGTATGTGTGTTCATGTGTGTTTGTGTGTTCTCACGTTGTGCCAGTAGGGTCCCCTGTACGCGGTACCCGAGTACGATGGCGGCCCTCTGCAGGTTGATGCGGTTGAGCAGGGCGGCGGTGGTGTGTGAGGGCAGCCTCTCCCCCGACCCCCCCTCCACAAAATACACCAGCTCCAGGGGGTGCTCCGAGCCCTCCAGACGCACCGCACGCACCACCTACATTACAGGGACATAAACAGCACGGGTACAGACATTACATTACATTACACTTAGCAGACACTTTTATCCAAAGCGACTTACAAAAGGAGGACCCAACGAGCTAACAGAAGTGTAGAGGAACACAGAGTAAACAAGTGCAATCAGAGATGGCAACCTGGTCCCCCATGTAGATGGACAGGGTCACTACAATACGGGCGGGCAGACACACACACACACACACACACACACACACACACACACACACACACACACACACACACACACACACACACACACACACACACACACACACGGACAGGGCCATTGCAATACCTGGTCAATCCCCTCCGGGGGACCAGGTAACAAAGGAATAGCAAAGTTAGAGCAGCCTAGGGTTCACACCAGGAGATTTCCTAGAGAGGGGACACTTCAGACCCCCCCCCCCCCCCCCCCCCACACACACACACATATAACTAATTACCTAAATAATAAATAAATCAGACAGCTAGGCAAATTAGGTAAAGACACAAGTTCATACTGCCCTACAAAGCCAAAAGGCAGTAATTACATATTTTGTCAAATTCAGTTTAGACAAAAAATTGACTTCAAAATACGTCCTTTGTCTTGCTTCTTGTTATTAAGAACTTATATAAAAGCATCACCCCTGTTATACCAACAACATGTTTGACTGGGCAGTATGACAACTTTAAAGGCCTTTTTCTCAGTTTCAGTGTTCACGTAGTTACTGCACTTTGCCTCTGTAGCGCAGCACAGGTATGTGAGGAAGCGACCTAATAA
>CM050220.1:8087500-8097500 GCA_027475355.1 Coilia nasus | reverse complement strand
AAGTTCATGACTTATGAGCACAGAAAGCCTTTTATCAGTGCCATCGTGAGGCAATGCAAATATGCAGACTGTGAATAAGCAGTGTAAATGTATGTACAGGTCCTCTGGGTATCTATGCATTTACACCCATCTCACATTTCCATGATTTATGTACACATAGGTATTTCTACACATTTTATAAATATCTTGGTATTCATTGAATAACTTTACATTTTCACATTTTATGCAAATAATTAACATATTGTTCATATCAACATATATCGCTCTATTCCTTGAATCTGTGTAGTACTAGTAACACCTAATATTTGGTGCACTGAAGCATGAGACATGCTGTCTCTCGATATATCCCACCAGAAGGTTCCGGCGTATTTATACGCGTGTATATTTCTGCATAGGGCCTGAGTAGGTTGCTGTGAGCTATTTCCTGACAGGAGAGCATTGTGTAAATAGAGCTGCCCTCTGGCACACTTCCTGCTCACACCAGCAGAGCCATCAGCGGCCCTAAACAAGCATCCACGTGAGGACAGAAGATGACACAGCATAAACGTGAGTATGTGTGTTTGTGTGTGAAGACAAGGTATTATGTCACACTATTCTAAGAGACAATATATAATAGAAACATACAGTGTGTGTGTTTGTGTGTTTGTGTGTGAGGACAAGGTCTATTTCACCGCCTTGTAAGAGACAGTATACAATAGAAATGTGAGTGTGTGTGTTTGTGTGTGAGGACAAGGTATTATTTCACACTCTTCAAAGAGAAGATACACAGCATAAACGTCAGTATAAACGTGACTATGTGTGTGAGAACAAGGTCTATTTCAGCCTCATCAACAATAGATATTTCAAGACAACATACAATAGAACTGTATGTGTATGTGAAATAGTACTGTTTGTGTGTGAGGTCAAGGTATTATGTCACACTATTCTAAGAGACGAAGTACAATAGAAACGTGAGTATGTGTGTTTGTGTGTGTGTGTGAGAGGACAAGGTCTACTTCACTCTCTTCTAAGAGATGATATACAATAGAAACATGAGTATGTGTGTTTGTGTGTGAGGACAAGGTATCATGTCACACTATTCTAAGAGACGCTGTACAATAGAAACGTGAGTATGTGTGTTTGTGTGTGTGTGTGAGAGGACAAGGTCTACTTCACTCTCTTCTAAGAGATGATATACAATAGAAACGTGAGTATGTGTGTTTGTGTGTGTGTGTGTGAGGACAAGGTCTACTTCACTCTCTTCTAAGAGATGATATACAATAGAAACATACTGTAGGTGGGTTTTTGTGTTTGTGTGTGAGGACAAGGTATATTTCACTCTCTTCTAAGACCTGATATATAAAGTGAGTATGTGCGTGAGTAGGTACGCAAGTGAACTTGAACAAGCAGTCACTACGGGCACATGGTAGGATTGGATTGGATTGGTATTGGATTGGGTGTTGCTACCCAACGGGTGGTCTGTCCCAAATCCCTGTGCACATGAGAGTTCGTGTAAGCGGATAATGGTCAGAGATCTGGCCGTTTCCGCTACGCTAGATGGCGCTGTATTCCTTTCAACAAGTGGTGTTAGAACTACTTCAGGCTGGTGGCTGCTAAAAAGAAAATAAACAAACTATCTGGCGGCATACAAACAAAGATGACGTTCGAGGAGGTTGACAGAGCAGCATTTGCATACATATTGTGCATTCTCCTTTGTTTGGAAGTCCGTATGAACGAAAAACAGCGTTTTTGGTTTCCTTGATAGGACATGAACTGTGCCGTCGGCGTTTGATATTACAAGCAATCGAGGACAACGAAAATTACTTGAGAGCAGGCGCTCTGCTACAACAAAGAAAGCCTGGACGTTCAGTATGGATAAAAATCAGGGACAGAAGCTTCTAGGATCGAGTGGTCTTGCATGCGCAGTACCCGAATCCAAACCAATCCCGTGCACAAGGCGGCACCAAGCGGATTAACATCGGCTTAAGCCAGGGGTTGCAATCGGATTCGCGAAACCAATCCCTATACGATCTTTAGCCTGTGCACATGAATTCGATATGATCCCAAACCATTTCCAATTGGATTCAACTCGTCCATGTGCATGCAGTGAATGTTGTGAAGACAGGCTAGGTTGATTGGTTGAAGGCAGGCCCAGTAGTTTTAAAGTTAAGAGAAAGAAATCTGCTCACTAGGAAATAGACGTATGCCTTTGGAGAGTAGCCAGACTCTTTGTGGAGAGTGACATGAAGTAAAAGGGTTTGGTGCACCAGGCTAGTGCACTGAGGGTCTAGGTTAGGGATATTAAAGCATTAAAAGCAAAGATGGTAGATATGCCAAGATCCTTCATGATGAGCCACTTCCTGGGACCATGATCACACGAGGGTTGGGGGCACTAATACCCACTTAATGCAGTGTAGCAGTACACTGACGTGTCTTGGCATAACTACTATCTTTGTTTACAGCACTGGGATCCTGCCCTGACCACTAATACATACACACACACACACACACACACACACACACTGAGCAAGAATTCTTTGCAGTGAGACGAACACACACCTGTAGCTCCACGGAGCGGTTGAACTCTCGTCTCAGAAGGTCCCTGATGTGCGCTTTGGCAAACGGCACTGAAGTCCCCACGGGCATACCTGCAACAGGTGGCAAGTTTAAGTGTCAATATTCAACATATCTAACAGTAAACTGTTTTCTTATAATTAACTCTTATATATCTTACGTTATACCTTTAATGGGAAATTAATTATTTTACAAAATGAAATGTAACACCATGACCAAAAGCTACGCACCCACTCGCACCAGGTACATGTCAGGTCTGCTGGTGTTGCAGATGGGCTGCCTGCTGGGTGGAGAGAGTGGCATTCTGGGAGTTGTAGGCAGAGGGACTCGCGTGGGGGGTGTGGTGCTGGGGCGGGGCACGGGGGGCATCCGTGGGGGGGGCTTGATGGTGACCGCCTGGATGGTTGGTCGTCGGGGCAACGTGGGGGCCGGAGGGGGTATGGCGGGGGGCCCGGGGGGGCGGGCTATGCCCATGGTGGCGTGGGGGGTGGGCTTTGGGGGGGAGGGCCTGTGGGAGTCTGTGGGAGGGGCTCTAAGGATAGGTGGGGAGTGGGAGGGGGTGGGGTTGATGGAAGGTTTGGCAGGGGTGGGCACAGGTGGAGGAGGAGGGGGGGCGTGGGCGTGCGTGTGTGTGTGTGCGTGTGTGTAGGTGTGTGTAGGGGTCGGAGAGATAAGGGGGGTGTCTTTGCTGTCCCTGTGCCCCTGTCCGGCACTGCTGTTGTCTTTGGCCTCCTTGCTGTGTGTGTGTGTGTGGACGTGTGTGTGCGAGGTGTGTGTGCGCGTAGCATTCTCGCGGTTCTGCAGCATGTTGTAGTACTCCAGACTGTTCATGTCTGGCAACAACATCTCCGTGGGCTCGATGGGGTACATTTCCGCCCAATCGAAATCCAGCTCCTCCTCTAGGCCCGCCTCCGGGGGCAGTCGAGGGTCACCGGGGGCGACCGTGGGCGGGAGCGTCCGAGAGGAGAGGGGGAGGGTGGGGCGGGCAGGAAACGCCGTGTCGTAGCTCGCGCCCGCGCCTGCCTCGTCCAGGTCCTGCGTGTGTGTGTGCGCGTGCGTGTGGGTGTGCGTGGGTGTGTGTGTTAGCGAGTGTGTGGGCAGGCTGGACAGCAGCGAGAGGTCCTCGGCGTCAGCGCCCATGAAGGTGAGCGTCTCCAGGTAGTCTCCCGAGCCCCAGTCCTCGGCGGTGGGCGAGGGCTCGGTGTCGTCGGGCGGGGCCGGGGTTGGGGTGGCGGGCGTGGG
The DNA here is from genome assembly GCA_027475355.1 of Coilia nasus. Lineage (NCBI taxonomy): Eukaryota > Metazoa > Chordata > Actinopteri > Clupeiformes > Engraulidae > Coilia > Coilia nasus. Next base: position 8,093,705 of record CM050220.1, on the reverse strand, counting down.
CTCGTTGGCGTGGAGAAGGGGCCCCTGGCTGGGCACCAGGAGCTCCGGGGGCCGCAGCAGCAGGTGGATGCCCTGGGCACCGCCGTCGTCGTCACGGCTACCGTCCTCGCGGCTGCTTGAGTCGTCGTCACGGTTACCGGAGCCGGACAGGACCTTGGACGCGTCCGAGCTCGACACTGCCCCCCGGTGGTGACCGTGCCGCCCGCCGGGCTTTTTGGAATGTCTGGATCCTGAGGGAGAGTGAGGATGGCGTCTACCCGCTTCCGAACGCTGCGATGATGACGATGACGACGATGATGACAATGACGAAGATGTTCTATTGGTGGCTGAGCCTACTCTGGCGGCAGGCTCAGGCAAACCTCTTTCTGATAGGCTGGACACTGCAGACAGACACACAGAACAGCCAATGAGAGGTATGACTGAGAACTGAGACTACCTCCCCCCAAAAATACACTACACTGTCGAATATGTAAACACCCATAACTAAGAGCCTCATAGTGTGATCTGTTACTGTGATCCCTCTGATTATCGTGGCCTTTGTCTATTCCAGAACCCCCCACGCTAGGTGAAAATCCATGATACAGTGAGACCATACAGAAACTTTTTTTTTTAAATAGTTTAAGCCTTAAAATACCCCTCCCACACGCTGTTTTAATACATTTACTGTATGTATTATTGAATTATCACTGCATTGTAATCAATATTTATATCTGCGACATAGCAGGACCACAAAAGGTGAACTGTAATATAGTGGGCAATCAATGTATTTACATGGTGTTCAGTAGAAAACCTCCCATGTGACATAAAAGGTGACACAATAGTGTCTCTGCACAGGGAGAATTACAACAAAGGGTAACACTTTCTATGAAGCTTGTGTTCATCATACTTTACAAACAGATTCACAAAGGCTTATATGCATAAAGTATGTACAGTATACATAACTATTTATACATACTCATGACTGTACTCCTAAGGCATTATAATGCTATGTCATAAGCCCAATTCCAACTTCAAGTGACACCGTACTTTCTAGGTTATGAAGCTTCACCTGCTTACAAGTGTGGTCATTAGAGTGTATAAATAGTTATGAATACTAATTTCAACTATTGTTAAGCTTTATGAAGGTGTTCTAACCCTTTGTTAATGTGTTTATAGAGCTATATGAATACAAGCTTCATAGAAAGTGTTACTTAACAAAGTAATGCACCCAGGCAGTGGGAATTTATCTTGTTATAACACAACCACAAGATGTTCAGCACACAACTACTGGTACTTCTGTTTGTAAAGTGTGCCAGCCTAGTCTGCACCTCTGCATTGATTTAGGAGCCTCATTTTAAGTGGGACAAACACACACACACACACACACACACACACACACACACACACACACACACACACACAGGCAAACACACATGCACACACACACACACTAACAAACACACACACACACACATGCACACACAATCACACTTACACACACACACACACTCACACACACACGCACACACACACAACCACACAAACGCACGCACACACACAAACACACACAACCACATGTACACACACACACACACACACACACCTGCTGTGACGGCGTGTTCGAGCTATGAATGTCAACACACATGATACACCGGCCGGCACTGAGAACTGCAGTGCTGTATCCATGATGTACGAGCCACTAAAAATATCTGCCCTATCAAGGAGCCTTCCTCCCACCCTTCAACACACCTAGCGCAGGATGCTGTGCACACAAGACATCACACTAGGCCTGCTCAATTAATCGAATTCTAATCGTGATAACGATTTTAGGGCCAAACAATCTCAAAACAAATAAAATCGAGGGCAACAATGTTTTTGTCCTAATTATTTTCTGTTTGTACTGTACATTAGATGTATACATTAGACATTTCTACTGTTTGTACATTAGACATCAAAGGAGATATTTACGAAGAAAGGTATTAGGGAAAATCCGAAGGTACAAGAATGTTTTTTCGAAATGTTTTTGAATACATTTTCAAAAAATAAAGCATGTTACTGAGGAAAACAAAATAATCGTTTGAATAATCGTGATTTCAGTTTTGGCCCAAATAATCGTGATTCAGATTTTTTCCATAATCGAGCAGCCTTACATCACACCCAACTGGGGAACATGCAAACAAGATGCTTGTGATTTTGCAGAGTATAGTACAATGATCCCCTGCTATATTGCGGTTCACTTTTGTACGGTCCCACTATATTGTGGAGTGTTTTTCATGAATATATGCATGTTATGTCACTATGTGTGCTATGTGTGCTCGACTCACTATGTGAGTAAAGTTATAAAATAAAGCAGTAATACTTTAATAATGCATACAGTAAATGTTGTAAAACAGTATGTAGGAGAAGTATTTTCAGGCTTAAACTATAAAATAAAATGTTTTCTGTATGGTCTTGCTATATCATGGATTGTCACCTATCACAGGGGGTTCTGGAACACAACATCCGTGATAGATGGGTGATCACTGTACATTACTGTATATTTAGCCAGGGCCACAGTACATAGTAGGGTCAGCCCTCTGTAGGAGATGGTGCCCCTATGGGGCAGTATCCATAAACAGGGCAGGGTTGTTCCGTTTTTTGGGAATCTGGGGTATCACATTTGAGGAGTCCACGGAAAAAAGGCATAGTCACAAAATGCAGAAACTGGGAAAATGTAATTCATAAGTTTCCTTTTTCATTTGATTTTATTAGTCGATGATATTTTAAAATGCTTCTAGCTTGAGACTATGCTTGTGTATTCACAGGATTCTTTCTGAATAAGCTGGGCTTTCAATGCAACTACTGGGGGAGGGGGAGTGACTTGAAAAATGTGATTTTGTGACTATGCCCGTTTTTCCCCTGGACTCCTCATTTGGCAATTGGAATGGCTAACACTGCGTGACGAACCACTGCCCCCTGGTTGTGTGTGGGTGTATAAGGGGTTAACTAGCTGACCACTGGGCCCCCTGGTTGTGTGTGGGTGTATAAGGGGTTAACTAGCTGACCACTGGGCCCCCTGGTTGTGTGTGGGTGTATAAGGGGTTAACTAGCTGACCACTGGGCCCCCTGGTTGTGTGTGGGTGTATAAGGGGTTAACTAGCTGACCACTGGGCCCCCTGGTGCTGGACACAACCCTATGATTGTGCTCACATACCTCTGGGACAACAGCACCATGACAAACATATAGATTAGTCTTACACAACCACCGGCCTCTGATCTGCAGTACAATACACACACACACACACACACACAAACCCGCCCGCATGCACACATGCACACACACTCACATACATACACCCACACACACACACACACACACATATAGTAGAGCACACACAAACACACACACACACCCACACACACACAGTAGAACACACACAAACACACACACACACCTGCATGCACACATGCACACACACTCACACACATACACACACACACACACACACACAAACCCACACACACACTTTCTTTTTTCATTCTCACATTTACACTCTCTCTTTCAAACAAAAACACACAAACTCTCTCTCTCTCAGTCTCTCTCCCATGCACACACACACACACACCCTTACACACACAACACACACACAGACAGAAAACTAAAGCTGTGCTCCACATTTGCAAGCAGGGCTCCAGATGTAAATGTGATTATATGTGGAATACTCATGTTCTGCGGCTTTGAAAGTACCTGAGAAGCCTGCTAATCTCAAAACCCTGTTTCAGTGGAACAGGTGCTGCACGAACACACACACACACACACACACACACACACACACACACACACACACACGTGCGCGCACACACACACACGCGCGCACACACACACACACACAGACACAAATACACACTTAATAGTCCAGCCATAGTGACATTCTGTGTTTAAAAAGAAGTAATCTGTGTCTGTATGGGCATTAGCCTGGCTGTTGCACCAGTTTCGTAGACGGTGCTTGGTCTGGCAAAGACCCCATAGAGAGGAGGTTCTCAGAGGCGGGATCAACGGGCTTCTATCACAGCTGGGGTGTATGACAATATGCGTGTGTGTAAGTGAGTGTGTGTGTGTGTGTGTGTTGGGAGGGGAGGGAAGTGGTGTACAATAATCATGAGCACCCTAATTAGTCTCAATCTTAGTTAGAGGCAAAGGCTGTCTCCGGAGAATACTGTACTCTCTCCCTCTTTCTCTGTCTCTCTCTTTCTCTTTCTCTCTCATACACACACACACACACGCACGCACGCACACACGCACGCACGCACACACACACACACACACACACACGCACACACACACACGCACGCACACACGCACACACACACACAACCATTCCATATCACACACCCTAACACATAAAATACACACAAGCATTCTCTCACACACACACTCATGCACACAATCAATTTATTTTGTGCTCTCATTTTATATTCCTCTCCCTCTCAAGCTAATACCATCGACTCCTCCCTATCAATTTGTCTTGTTCTATTTCCCTCTCTCTCTCCCTGCCTCTCTGTCTCTCTCCCTCCCTCCCTCTCTCTCTCTCTCTCTCTCACACACACACACACACACGCACGCATACACATACACACACACACACACAAGGGCACACACGCACACTCAAACCGATTCAGGAGGTACAGGACCACAAATGTTTTTTTTTTACTTGAATCTGCCAACCCATTTTGTCTACAAACAGGTTTCAAATATTGCCAGAGGTGAAACACAGCTTAGGGGGGCAGAAAGCATTTAGGGCTACAGAAAGCATTTAGGGCTACAGAAAGCATTTAGGGGGGCAGAAAGCATTTAGGGCTACAGAAAGCATTTAGGGGTACAGAGCATTTAGGGCTACAGAAAGCATTTAGGGCTACAGAAAGCATTTAGGGCTACAGAAAGCGTTTAGGGCTACAGAAAGCATTTAGGGCTACAGAAAGCGTTTAGGGGGGCAGAAAGCATTTAGGGCTACAGAAAGCATTTAGGGGGGCAGAAAGCATTTAGGGCTACAGAAAGCATTTAGGGCTACAGAAAGCATTTAGGGTTACAGAGCATTTAGGGGTACAGAGCATTTAGGGCTACAGAAAGCATTTAGGGCTACAGAAAGCATTTAGGGCTACAGAAAGCATTATTGTCTATACAGTAAGGCTGCCTATTACTGAGGATTCAGAGCAGAATTTTGTCAGCTGTTTGGATTTCCCATGAGCTACCACTGCCAGTCATTAACCACACACACACACACACACAGCGTTAAGAGTGACTCCTGAGGTGTACAGATGCTGTGAGGAGAGTGGCGTTGCCGTGGCGATGTTTTGCCTTGCAGAAGTGTGTCACGTGCAGCTGGACTCATTGGTATTCAGTATATGTAGCATCCCACTCACTCTCTCTCTTTCTCTCTCTCTCTCTCACAAGTGTTCTCTCTCTCTCTCTCTCTCACACACACAAGCACCACACTCTCCCCCCCCCCCCCCCCTCTCTCTCTCTCTCACAAGCGTTCTCTCTTTCGCTCTCTTTCTCTCTCACACACACACAAGCATCACACTACCTCTCTCTCCTATCTCTCTGACAAGCGTTCTCTCTCTCTGTCTTTCTCTCTCTCACACACACAAGCATCACACACTCTCTCTCTCTTTCTCTCACAAGCATTCTCTCTCTCTCTCTCTCTCTCACACACACACAAGCATCACACTCTCTCTCCCTTCTCTCTCACACAAGCATTCTCTCTCTCTCTCACACACACAAAAGCATCACACACTCTCTCTCTCTTTCTCTCTCTCACAAGCACTCTCTCTCTCTTTCTCTCGCTCACACACACAAGCATCACACTCCCTCTCTCTCCCTTCTCTCTCACACAAGCGTTCTCTCTCTCTCGCGCGCTCTCTCTCTCACACACACAAGCATCACCCTTGCTCTCTTACAAGCTTTCTCTCTCACACAAGCTTTCTCTTTCTCACTCTCTCTCTTTCACACATACACACACACACACACCAGCTTTCTCTCTTTATTTAACACACACACACACACGCACGCACACACACACACCGGCAGAGCTATTCCACTGACACAGATTCCAAATGAAAGAGGCAGAGCAGGAGAGGGAAAGGGGGAGGAGAGAGGGGAAGAGAGAGAGGAGGGTAGCAGAGGGAAAAGAGGAGACAAAGATGGAGGGAGCGATTCTGAAAGAGGAAAAGAGAGAGAGATGAGGTG
>CM050220.1:8070000-8082500 GCA_027475355.1 Coilia nasus | reverse complement strand
CACAATATGGCCTGCTAAAGAAAAAAGTCTCTCGCATGGGACAGTTGTGGCAGGAGTCCCCTTCAGTGCAATTCGGCTAAGTATACATCCGCATTAAAATATAGAGGTAGGGTATACATCCGCGCTAAAATATCAAGGTGAAAGCAGAAAGTGTTGAAGAAGGGAGCCGTTTGCTTCCGTGTTCTATTTTCGCAAGGGGAGGGGGGAATCCCCCTTTATGCAGTGCAGAGCAGATTCTAGGTTCGTTTTACTGAAATGAATGGGACACATGTGGAGTTTAACTAATAAATTGGTCATTACGTTTTACGAGTTACGAGTTGTTAAGGGGTTTTTTTTGGAATCATGTGTCACAATCTGCAACTATTTGTAATAATTTCAAGCCTAATAGTGTAAGTTGTTACTGTTTGGATTTTGAGAAAATTAGCTTTATTTCAGGTCAGGCAGCAACCACTTACTATGTGGTTGTTAGCGCGCTAACGCTAGCGAACTACGCTAACGTAATGTTTTGAATTGAAAGCTGTCACTAACAGCCACCTAGATTCTGTTACTGGTTATAGTGTAAGCAGACAAAGTAATATAAAGTTATAGGGCTACAGCAATGTATTAAATTCAAGGTGAGCCCAATCGCTGTTAGCGTTTAGCACATGATGTTGTTATAGTTACTACTATTTACTTGAATGAGCTAGAGCTAGTTCGTTAGCTTGCTAGCTCGCTTTACAGACACACTAAATTATTTTCTAAGAGTTCGAAATAGGAATTTGTTGGCATTTTGGTCCCATAGTAACGTATTATGTTGGCGTATCTTTGTAGAATCTAAGATCTTTGGTGAAAGTCATCATAGTTTGTGTAGTATAGACCCAGCTCCCAACCCAACTTTGAGAATAGATTAACGGCGATATTTTTTTTATCGCGCGATAAGAGTCTCGCGTTAACGCAGCACGTTAACGCCGATAACGGCCCGCCTCTAGTATATATGTGTATGGCTATTAATGTGTGTGAGAGTGTGTATATATATATATATGCGTGTATGGCTATTAATGTGTGTGAGAGTGTGTGTATATATGTGTACTGTATGGCTATTAATGTGTGTGAGAGTGTGTGTATATATGTGTATAGCTATTAATGTGTGTGAGAGTGTGTGTATATATGTGTATGGCTATTAATGTGTGTGAGAGTGTGTATATATATATATGCATGTATGGCTATTAATGTGTGTGAGAGTGTGTGTATATATGTGTGTATGGCTATTAATGTGTGTGAGAGTGTGTGTATATGTGTATGGCTATTAATGTGTGTGAGTGTGTGTATATATGTGTATGGCTATTAATGTGTGTGAGAGTGTGTATATATATATATGCGTGTATGGCTATTAATGTGTGTGTGAGCGTGTGTATATATGTGTATGGCTATTAATGTGTGTGAGGGTGTGTGTGAGGAGGGTGAAGATGGGGATGGGGATGGCTGGGTTGTTATCCATGTATGTGCTTGTGTTTGAACGTGTGATGAGAGTAAGGGAGAGCATACAGTATGATGCTGGGCCAAGCTTTGTTGTACATTTACATGACTTGGCGCTCTGGTTCTCCCTGCTCGGTTAGTTTGTTTTATCTATTTTTAAAATATCATGGCCATCATATCCTTTTCATCATATCGTGCCATATTGTGATTAGGGCTGGGCGATATGGACCTAAACTAATATCACGATATTTCTGGGCTGACTGGCGATATACGATACATATCGATATTTCAAAAACAGAATGAGCAAAGTGTTTTATGTTAAGTTAAGACTACTCTAAAAGAGCTGTGCAAATGAAAAAGTAAACAGTAACACACGCAGGGGTACAGCTGAGTGATCCGAGAAAGCTCCGGCTGTCTGAACAGTGTGAACACATTAAAATAAGTGGTTTTGATAAAGTGGTATTGTAGCATCGAAAATATATCGATATGGCGATATAGTGTCAAATACATATCTTCTTAAAAAATATATCGATATTACGATAATATCGATATATCGCCCAGCCCTAACTGTGATTATGATTTTTGTTCTTGTTTTGGTCTTACCTGCCCAGGGACTACAGGTGAAAATTAGCTATGTTGCTATAACCTGGCTCAAGACATATTTTCTTGTCTTACGAGATTAATGTTTATTTTGCATTGTTGTTGTTTTAAATAAATAAACTCAATCAATCAATCAATCAATCAATCAATCAATCAATCATCACACTCTACGCTGTAACCTAAAAAGGTGTATTATGATAACTCAGCAGTCCTCCAGCTCAGTAGCAGAGCGCTCATAAGCTTTCTGACACACACACACACACACACACACACACACACACACACACACACACACACACACACACACACACACACACACACACATTATGGTCCCCCAACCTCTGAACACTTTACTGAATACTTAGAGGTAAGGCTCTCTCACTCACCGTACAAACACACCTCTCACTCAGTGTACAAAAACACATACACAGAGTCACATACACACACACAAACACAGAGTGACACACACATGCTCCCTCCTCCTGTATTTGGGCACTTCTTCTGTATCTGCATTGAATTTAAAATGTTCTGAGTGGATTTCAGCAGTAGTTGTTTAGTCAAGCAAAACAGCCCCAAATGCCCAAGCAGGAAGTTCAGATAAAGAGAACTTCCTCTCTCTGTCTCTGACACACAGACTTACGCATTCACTCACTAACAGTCAGAGAGAGAAAGAGAGAGAGAGAGAGAATGTGTGTGTGTGTGTGTGAGAGAGAGAGAGAGAGAGAGAGAGAGAGAGAGAGAGGAGAGAAGAAACAGGCACACTACATAAACTGACATGAGATTAAAGAAGGCCTTTACCTGCTACAGGTGTGCTCCACGTTGCCATGGTGACCAGCATCCCAGCTGCTAGCAGCAGCACGCACCAGCCCTGCATGCGCCGTCCGAGCGTGGTGTTGGAGCTCGGACCAGGACTCTCATTGCTTTCGCTCTCCATCGTGCGCACGTCAGGACATGTCAAATCCCCCGAGGCCAGACGGTTCCTCCCTACCAATCACGGGTATTCCCGCGCACGGCGCCTGCACGCCGTTCCTTCTCTGGATGAGAGGAATGGGAATAGAGAGAGAGTGTGGAAGAGAGAGGACGACCCATATTAGTTCAAATGTCTGTAAATAAGCCAACGAGGTCCCAGGGCCGCTGATCTCGAGGCTGTAGGCTCTAGATGAGAGGAGAGACTGCAGCCGGCTACTACGGCACGCGCAGCGCCTCCCAGAGCTCCACAGATGATGGATCTATCCCTCATGCGCGTGTCGTCAGATCACGAGCAGATCTCTCGCCACGGGCGTATTCTACAGCAGAGCTCTGCTTCTCAAAAAATAATTCACTATGCGGACACCCCCGCCCCCTCCTTTTACACGTATACATTCACCCACCCGTTCCCTGGAATGCCAGGGAGCAATACTACACCAACAGCCTAATCATTTGCAGTAGTGTGTTAAGGTTTGACCAATATTCTCACGTAAAACATGGGCGGGAAGAGCTGATGACTAACCGAACAGCCTTCAGAGAAAAAAAAATACTCACAGGAACGCATACGGGACTCTACAGCCACATGCAACCATGCACATAGCTAACGCTGAGGCTTTGGTTGAAAATGCATACATAAGTGGGCCAAACAAGCGCAAATCTGGTGCCTCAGGTTACCTGTCATTTTGAGACACAACGGCTACCCGAACACGTCACCTCTTCTGGTTACATTCGTCCACTCTCCCCTTGCTTAAATCTAACAGGAAAAAAATCAGAGCCTCTGTAGGATGATGCTCGGTGGAGGCGACTCCCACCTGCTCGAAAATTACAACGCGCGCAGTGCATTTAAAGGTGACTGCTCCATGCGTGCTGTATAGGCATTACCGTGAAATCCCCGCTTGCAGTCTTTTTCTTTTTTTTTACTACATCTCGATACCGACAGATTGGCTAGGAAAAGGTACGAGCAGAATCACTCATGCCCCGTTCATTAACTGAAAACCGACTAGCAATTCATGGCACGTCCCTGGTACTGTATGAAGCTGGCGCGCGGATACCCAGCTGCTTATCCATGAATGGGAGACTGATGTACTGTTCGGTTGTAAAATACACGTAAGATGCCTTTCAAAAAGAAATGCTCCTATTTCCTCAATTTTCTGTTATTTCAGGAATAAATTCAGTCAGCATTTAGCTTACCGTTTTCCCCCTTGCAGCCTTGAGCCCGCTTCATGGTCCCGCCCGTTGCAGCATTTCATTGGGGATGTACAGAATTAGAAATGCTGTCATTGGCTGAGCACAAAGTCGGTTTCTTTAAAAGGGGGTTAGATTGTCTCCCGTTATTTCTTCCACAGGCGTCTGTAGTTACGCGGGTGCAGTGTGTGTCAGGCTGGCTACATTCTTCCAGACCGACCACAGCCCTGCGGGCTCCAGGATCCTAGTGCGGGGTAAGGATGCTTTACTGCGTAAGCGCTGTGAGCGGATTAAAGCCTTATCTAGTGTGAATTATTGGCCGAAAGAGCTACAGGTGCATCACGGAGTGTGTGAAACCACGGTCAGGTCCTTTCCAAGAAGAGCCTGCAAAGGATTCCCCATCTCCTTGTCTCCACTGCAACACGCATTCAGGTTCCATAACGTGTTCATGGTCAATAAAGAGCCCTGTGACAAAGCAGTTATACATAAAGTACTAGGCTACAAAACGAGTCGTGCATACAAAGGTTAAATTAACTCAAAATAACCTGTGACCAGAAACTGAAAATAAATGTTTTTGTTAGGCTGTTGATACGACAAACAAGCCTTCAGAGCCATTATTTGTTATAACTTCAAAATGGACGACTGACAGCTGCCTAAAACAGATGGGCCAGCTGGTATCTGTGTGATGTTCGGCATTATGGGTAAACTCCAGACAGGAGCAACTCTAAAAATTCGGTCTACTATGAAAGAAGACAATTTTGTCCTCCAGTTGTGCCCCCCCAACCCCTCTCAGTAATAATGTTGATAGTGTCTTCAAAGGGCCCTCTGTGGATGGGCCCTTAGACTCATCTTAACACCCCACACCACACTAGCCTGGTAAACCAGCCCCTCATACTTCATTTCATTTTGTACAGAGGGTCTGGCAGTGCTGTATTGAGAAACGATTTCTTCCTGGAGGTGTGGACTCTGCTGAAGTTTAAAACAAGTGGCTCTACCTTTACCCAGTCGCTAACATCTGGTCGTCATGTATGCAATTAGCCTGCCTACGCACTACAATTCAAATGTAGCACACAAAGTCGACGGCATCACTCACGAACACTCCCTCTGTTTGCTGATTGGCTAGGTGAAATTTCTCCCTAATACAGCAATGTCAATGAAAGCACTGCCAGAAAAAGCACTGTACAAAATAAAAATGAAGTTCGAGGGGCTGGTTTACTATCACCACGGCACCCCCAACGGCGCCCCTGATCTCAGGCATAAAGACATTCAAATTACACAATTAATAAAGGGTGAAGGGGCGCTATGCGCATTACCGAGCGCTCAAGGAAAGGGAGAGAGACAGGAAGAAGATACCAGAGTAAAAACAGAGTATATAAAGGGATTTTTAATACACAAAACAGCATTTTACATTACTATGTACACGACCTACTTTTGTTTCCTGGAATGCAAAACATTCATTTGCAAGTGCACGTTTGTGTGTGTGTGTGTGTGTGGGTGTGGGTGTGTGTGAGCAACTCATAGAATGAGACCCAGAAGGCTCAACAATGTCCTCTGAAAGCAGTTCACACTAGAACTTCCATATCAGTCAGTAACACAACTACCACTTGTGTAATCAAGTTTACAGCAAGAAAGCAATGTCCATACACTGATTATATGCACATATTCAACAAACTGACCATTCAGTTTGTGTGTGTGTGTGTGTGTGTATATGTGTGTGTTTCACCGCGCTGTTTGCTCCTCCACCTCAGAGATGGAGACAAAGCGCGGCCTTCGGCGGATTCTTCTCTTGGTGTTGTGTTTGGTGTTCCGTTGGTACATGTCTGCAAAACCCACAGGCAGGCAGACACACCCGTGCGCACACACACACACACACACAGATACAGACACACACACACACACAGATACAGACACACACACACACACACAGTCTCACAAATACACATCCAAAAACAGCAGACACACACAGACAGACAGACACACAGACATACACACACATGCGCACACACACACACACACATACACGTGCACATCTCACAAATACACATGCAAAAACAGCAGACACACACAGACAGACACACACACAGACAAACAGGCACACAAATACAAAGACATGCAAAAAATAGTATGGCACGTAAAAATGCAGAAGAAACATTTCACCAATGGCTCTTGGCTCTTAACTCTTAAACATACTCCTCTATGCTTACTACGGCACTAATAGGCATACTTCTCTAGTCATTATGACATTCCTAAGCATACTTCCTTTATAGTCACTATGAAACTCTTAACATGCTTCTCTAGTCATTATGACATTCCTAAGCATACTTCCTTTATAGTCACTATGACACTACTAGGCATACTTCTCTACTCATTATGACATTCCTAAGCATCCTTTACTGTATAGTCGTCACGACACTTTTAAGCATAGTTCTCTACACTTAATAATGCATTCCTAAGCATACTTTTTATAGTCACTATGACACTCTTAAAGGAGAACTTCGGTGTAAAATGAAAATTGGCATGTTAAAACATCATACCGAGTTGGTATGTGTACTGAGGGGCAAAATTGATTTAGCCTGTTGCATTCAGAGTTTAACTATTTTTTAGCGTTTGTCCCAGGAGGCTAACAATGGAAGTGGTAGGTGCCCTCAGACGAAGCATGACGACTACGCTATTTTTAAACCATTAAAACAGCTCGAAGAAACTCCACACTCCATCGGTAGTACAACAAAGGCCCTGACATTAAAAACGAGGCACTGAGAACTTTGAAAGTGTACACAACATTTATTAATAAAACAGTTTTGACAAGCAGTACCTTGCTGTAGTTTCTCGTCATCGCCATGATGAAGGTCCGCACCAGTCGATTGACGAACAAGAACCAGCAGGAAGAATAGGAGGAGAGGTGGTACAATCGACTTGTTTGGACTTTCATCATGGCGGCGACGAGAAACTACAGCAAGGTACTGCTTGTCAAAACTGTTTTATTAATAAATGTTGTGTACACTTTCAAAGTTCTCAGTGCCTTGTTTTTAATGTCAGGGGCTTTGTTGTACTACCGATGGAGTGTGGAGTTTCTTCGAGCTGTTTTAATGGTTTAAAAATAGCGTAGTCGTCATGCTTTGTCTGATGGCACCTACCACTTCCATTGTTAGCCTTCTGGGACAAACGATAAAAAATAGTTAAACTCTGAATACAACAGGCTAAATCAATTTTGCTCCTCAGTACACATACCAACTTGGTATGATGTTTTAACATGCCAATTTTCATTTTACACCGAAGTTCTCCTTTAACATAATTCCTTTATAGGCACTATGACACTCCTAAGCATACTTCTCTAATCATTATGACACTGCTAACAAACTGCTCTACTCACTATGACACTCCTAAGCATACTTCTCTATGCTCACTATAGAAATGGCCATCAACAAAATGGCCAATGGACAAAATATGGAAAATAGCCTATACATGGCTTCAAGCTTTGTTACATTGCTTTAATGTTTATACATATTTGCTGTCCCTGTTTAAAATCAATAAACGTCAAACTTCAAATTATAAGCACCCTTCCCATAACACATGTTCTCCTCTCCCTCATATGGCTCTCATTATGACCACTGACTCAGTGGGAGTGAGTGGGACATCTGTGATGGAAGGCCTTGTGTTAGAGCCATTTGCCATTCATAAATAGCTACGTGTGTGTGTGTGTGTGTGTCTGTGTCTGAGACAGAAACAGACGGAGAGAGAGAAAGTTACCATGGAAACTGATATAGTAAAGCCGATGTCCTTTCTTGACTGTGATCTTGGCGCTGTCGTCACGGAGATAGGCCTCCTCCAGTTCCTGCGATGACACGGACGTCACGCGCCCTTTATCGTCCTACGAGCACACAAAGACGCCGTAAAATACTCGCCCACCAACATGCTGTACAACGACTCAGAGTCCCAGTCAACCCACACACACACACACCACAAAACTTTCCCATTGAGTCATAACAAACTGGAGCTTTTCAGCACTTCATACTTAGATACACAATTGTTTCTGACGTGTAATAAGCCATACACACACACACACACACACACACAGTCTGTCTTACTCACTGGTTGGCCGTACTCTATCCAGTTGCCATGGTCGCCCTTGTAGTACCAGAGCCAGTGTGTGGTGAGGATGTAGTGAGCGGGTTTGGTAACCGAGGAGACAGTGGAGAGACGTCGTACCGGGTCATAGCCGTGCTTCATGGACTGGAAGTCGACTGGGCTCGGGCCGGGGCTGAGAAAACGAGAGGGGGGGGGGGGATTCCATTCGTGAACTATCCACTCCTCCACTATATGGTGGACAGGGATGTAGTGAAGGGTAAACACAAGTAAATGGAGTTTACCCACCTGTCAAATTTCAGAAAAAGAGTTTATCCACCTATTGATACAGTTTATTTACCCTATAGTGGAATTTATGCACCAAACATTCCAAAATTACACTATGTCATCTATAGGTGCACTAGAGACCATTAAAATTCAAACATGTTTTGCATGTCTTTTTAAAACATCTGGGGCTCTATTTTCACGATCAAATGCGCATTGTCTAAAGTCTGTCGCGCAAGTTGCTTTGGGGGCGTTCCCGAAACAATATGCTGTTTTCACAACGGGAAAAGTGAACATTGCGCCTGGCGCATGGTTCAAAAGGGTTGGTCCTAAGTTACCTAATTAATCATAGGTGTGTCTGGGGCGTAACATGCAATAAACCAATCAGAGTTTATACTCTCACTCCCTTTAAAAGCCAGCCGCCCTTTGTCCATCGCCTGTTGCTATTACGATGGCATGTTTCCCATCAGGAGCGTTTTTCTTTGAAGACCGATCTGCTCGTGCATGAGCAGTTAATCTTCGGGGATGGATATTTAGGTCTGTTTTTTCACTTATTTGTGTGAAACACATAATTTCCCTTTGGTCATGAACAATGTGTATATGTTTATTAAAGAAAAAAACAGATTGCTCAATAAATGTGCATTATTGCAAAATATGTATCAGTGTTTGTCTTTGCACTTAGTAAATAATCAGATTCGTAATTGTATGCAATTGGACATCTTTTTGGAGCTTGAAGACGTTTTAAGCACTGTTGTTGGCATGATGTATGTGTTAATAACCATGCCTTTAGTGTATAGCCATCGTCTCCTAACAGCGACTCAACAAGAGGGGGATCCCTCTCGTTATATCCCAAAGTGTTGTGCGCCCATAAAATAGCATTTCAGCAATGTCGAACTGACGACAGACCAGGGTTTTGTTGGTCACTGGCGGATTTAATTTTTGCGTCCTTATAATAGAATCTGGCAAGCTTTGCGCCAGACCACATCTCTTCTTTTTCGCTGACACACCCGTGATGGCGCAGTGTCATCTGCTATCTAGACAACGTGATTTTTTTGCCTGAAAAAATGAACGATGCGCTGGCACAGAATAGTAATGACACCATGCGCAGGTCGCGAATGCACAGTGCGCTGCGGCATGATAGGGCCCCTGGTGTTTTAGCAAAATGTAAAATGCAGAAGTTGTGCACTGCATTTATTGACACCATACATCCTCTGACCATGACGCATTGCAGCCTGTCTAGTGAACATGTTGACAAAGGAGTTATCAGATAATCTGAGTCGTGTTTGGAATGTATTAGTGGCTGTCTACTTTAAATGCCACTGTGTGTGTGTGTGTGTGTGTACACAGACCTGTGTGTGTTGTGGGGGTTGCAGAAGGCTCTCTCGATCTGCTCCATCTGTCGCAGATCTCTCCAGGTGCCTGCCTCACACACCTCCCACTTGTAGGGCAGGTTAAAGTGGACACGCATACACTGTTCTGCAGCGAGAACACACACACACATACACACACACACACACACACACACACACACACACACACACACGCGTATCCACACACATACATACGCACAAACATACGCATATATATACACACACATGTATGCACACACATACACACACACACACACACACACACACACACACGTATACACACACACACGTATACACACACACACAAAAAGTTGTTTTCAACTTTTTTTTTTTTTTTTCAAAACACCAGACATTTTGCTAGTATATTTGCATGTGAAGACAACAAGTAAAACGCATCAGTAGATGGCTGCCAAAATCTCAGATTTCTTTTTTAAATCTTGTATGAATGTACTGCCACTTTTACTGGGTGTTCACATCAGAAGCAACCAAAGCGACGGAATCGTAGAAACTCCACACTCCGTCGGTAGTGCAACAAAGGCCCTGACATTAAAAACGAGGCACTGAGAACTTTGTAAGTGTACACAACATTTATTAATAAAACAGTTTTGACAGGCAGTACCTTGCTGTAGTTTCTCGTCGCCGCCATGATGAAAGTCCGCACAAGTCGATTGACGAACACGAACCACCAGGAGGAATAGGAGGAGAAGTAGTACAATCGACTTGTTTGGACTTTCATCATGGCAGTGACGAGAAACAACTGCAAACTACTGCATGTAAGAACAGTTTTTTAAATAAACGTTGTGTACATTTGGAATATTCTCAGTGCTTTGTTTTGAATGCCAGAGCCTTTGTTGTACGACCGATGGAGTGGGGAGTTTCTTCGAGCTGTTTTAATGGTTTAAAAATAGCGTAGTCATCATGCCTCGTCTAAGGGCACCTACCACTTCCGTTGTTAGCCTTCTGGGACAAACGATAAAAAATAGTTAAACTCTGAATGCAACAGGCTAAATCAATTTTGCTCCTCAGTACACATACCAACTCGGTATGATGTTTTAACATGCCAATTTTCATTTTACACCGAAGTTCTCCTTTAATGGTAACATCGGGTAGAAATGTGGAGAGGGTCCTAATAGAAGGAAGCAGAGGGACCTGTTCACTTTGGTCGCTTCTGATCTGTACGTACAGTTAGTGTTAACACTGGGTAGAAATATGGACGTACACAGTTAGTGTTAACACTGGGTAGAAATATGGACGTACACAGTTAGTGTTAACACTGGGTAGAAATATGGACGTACACAGTTAGTGTTAACACTGGGTAGAAATATGGACGTACACAGTTAGTGTTAACACTGGGTAGAAATATGGACGTACACAGTTAGTGTTAACACTGGGTAGAAATGTGGACGTACACAGTTAGTGTTAACACTGGGTAGAAATATGGACGTACACAGTTAGTGTTAACACTGGGTAGAAATATGGACGTCCACAGTGTTAACACTGGGTAGAAATATGGACGTACACAGTTAGTGTTAACACTGGGTAGAAATGTGGAGAGGGTCCTGATGGAAGAAAGCAGAGGGAAAGCCCACCCTGAAACTTGCAGTTTCTCCGGAGGAAGTGGAGACAAATCTCACTCTTCTCCTCCACCTGGGGGCCCACCCTCACCACCTCATCACAGGCGCCATCTGTGCAGAACACACACACACACACAGACACACACACACAGACACACACACACACACACAGACACACACTCGTATGCGAACATACACAAGTGCACATACACAAACACAAACACACACATACACACACACACACATACCCATTTCAGTTTGAATTACAAACCAGTCCAGTCCAAATCAAAAATGTATCCTTTTAACCTGGTTGATAAGGGAGTGAGTGAGTGAGTGAGTGAGTGAGTGAGTGAGTGAGTGAGTGAGTGAGTGAGTGAGTGAGTGATCATAGTATGTGTGTCAGAGAGAAGGAGAGACAGAGATGGGATAGAGGAGTCAAAGTGAGAAGAGAGAGTACACACACACACACACACACACACACACACGAGAATACACACACACACACAAGTATACACACCCACACACATGCACACACACACAGGAATACACTCCCCTCCACACACACACACATGCACACAAAGCATACCTGTCTGCATGGTCAGCCTGTACACATTCTGGTAGATAACTGGCAGATCCTGAATGATGTCATCGCCCAGGCCTCGCTCCTGCAGCATCCGACGTCCTGATTGGTCGACAGTGTGCAGGCGTTTGCAGCGCGACCCAAACATGCAGTCGCCCTTCAGCAGGTGCATGCACAGGTGCAGCTTGGTGCAACCGTCCCGAAATGTGCACGAGCCATAGGGCCCAGACCCTTTGTTATAGTACGAGCACACCTGTACACACACACACACACACACATTCATATATACACACACACACAAACACCACACACAGGTAAGAAGGTGTTAGCTATTTGTCACCCTACCTGAAGACATAACGCATGCAAATAGCAAAATGAGATTTGATTAATCTGATTCTGATTGAAGGTCCATGCAGTGCTCAC
>CM050220.1:8055000-8065000 GCA_027475355.1 Coilia nasus | reverse complement strand
CAGTTTCCGTAGACAAAATATTTGCAAAGATGGAGTTCTTGACAGTCCGCGCATTCTTGCTTTGAGTAGTTTTTGCAGAGTCGAAGAGATGTTTTGGCAACAATGATGCAGTCAGTCCCCCACTCTCCTGTTGTTGTCTCCCTGGATTTCAGCACTGCGAACCTGGGGCATTTCCTGACGATGTACCAAAAATCGTCTTCCCGAATTTCAAACCGCTGGTAGACTTTGCGATACAGCTGCAGCAGATCCATCGAGCCTTTGTTGCAGCACAATATACTGGTGGCATGATGAATGACTCTGGCGTAGTTCGACATTTTATTGGAGGTACTTGTGCACCCCGACCGACCGGAATTCAGTGCCGTGCAGTGACTCCAGCTGGCGAAAGCGGAAACTCGCGTTTTGATGCGTTGGGTTGGCTCGCCCCGAAGAAGGAGGCGTTTTCCAGCATCCAGCCTGTTTCACGAATCACGGCACTGGTGCCGTGGGTCATTACAGGTTGGCTATTTTTGTAGGGCTTATTTCGCCCAGCTGCAGGAACATACCCAATATATTCTTCCTAGATTGCAGCTAGATGTTGCAACGCGATACTGATGCAAGCTTAGCATGGTGATTTAGGGGGGATGACAGGTAAAATTATATATTTTATATTTGGGCAATGCTGACATGCTTTAACAAGTTATGCTCACTAGTGCTGTAACATCAGCTGATGTTAGCAATTAAGCCCTTCTGTAAATCATCTTTGGAGTTGTTTCCTTAACTCTATCAGCTTAAAATAAATTTAAAACACGTTTAGAGTTTATATTCCATCTTCATAAACCTGAGGGTATTAACTCACATTCTCTGATTAGCTTAGGCTACTGCCAAGTCCAACTGCTAAGAGGACTTGCAGCCTACCACATCTTGATGCGGGTGAGTGGTGGTTGCATTTTAGACGCTGGACTGGACCGCTGCCTGTCCACTGCAAGGAACTAATGCGGGGCACCAAGCTTTAGGGAACTTCTGTGACTTAATACATCAGTCGCCTTGCTTGAGGTGGACAACAAGTAACCATTTTCATGGTTAGGCCGACATTTTGCCCAGTCAAATAACACCCAAAAGACCAAAGCTATGGTTGCTGGCACATACACCGTTGGCCTGAACATGACAACTTTCACAAAGAGGAACAGTCTTCAAACAGAAGTAAGTGGCATGAAAGGCTACTTTAGGGTTTTAAAACTGTACAACTCAACTAGAAATCTGCTAAAAACTGGTACGTTAGTTTTCTCTTCGGCTGTTAGATTGTGCTTATTGATGTCATATTGTAACCAACCATGGAGTGTCAGTGCTGTTATTTGGTTGCGCGTTTTAACTGTCCCGTGTCTCTTGCCGTATTGTTGTCACACAACCAAGATGGGGTGTGGAGTTCATTGATGTGGTGCACAGCAAACACATTTGCCTAAAAAAAGTCGTTGATTCTCGTGAAGTCATGCCTTCTTTCGAAATCACGGTGACGTGCTGTTTATTGAATCTTAGCACGGGTTGTAGGTGGATAGAGAGAACAGAATGCGAATCAACACACTGGCGCTATGCTTGCTAGCTACTGTCAAACTAACTGCTAGCCAGCTGGTGGCGACTTATGCAAAGTGTTCTCTACTACCCATCTGTGTTATTTTAAAACATGACGGAGGCGGCGAAAAACGATGATCAGCGACCAGTACCGAGGGAGCAGGCGATTCTGGAGAGCTTCTTCACTCAGCTGGGGATGTTCTCGTTCGACCGGGCGAAGGACTATGTGGAGAAGGAGAAGGATACTAGCAAGAGCGCCGGTCCGATATGGGCCTCTCTCCTCGCCGCCCTCGCCCACCTCGCTGCGGCGGAGAAAGCCTACCACAACATGACGTTCCTGGGCCAGAAATTGGGTATGGACACACTAAAATTGCTTTAAAGAAAGCCAAGCCAATAGGCGAGCCAGGCTTAAATTCCCTATATTGATAATTAAACATAAATATACTTTATAGATTCACATTTGCTAGGAACATTACAGAATGTGTTCAGTTATTCTGTAGGCAAGGAATTCGTCCTGCAGAAGTCTGTGTGAAGTCTGAGTGTGTGTGTATTGTGGGTGGGTGGATGCTTGTTATGATGTTGGACAAAATATCAATAGACACTGCAAACATAGAGCAGAACTAGAATCATGAAGCTACTTTGGTTGTCACAGGTCACGAGAATAAAGCATCATTGTAACTCTGACCGGAACTGTATGTACAACTCAGGAACAAATTAAGGGACCACTGTATAATTATCAGTTTCTCTGATTTAACTATTTATAGGTATATGTGCAAGTAAAGTGAACGTTTTATTCTGTAAACTACTGGCAACATTTCTCCCAAATTCAACTGACACTAGAAAGGAATGGTTGTTATACATGTGGAGATGTTGATTTTAGGAACATTTGCAGTGGTCTCTTAATTTTTTTCCAGAGATGCGTTTTAACAGGAATTGAAGGTGTGGTAGTGGTCTTTCCAGCATTCCTAATATGGACAGCAATAACGTTTCTGTTTTTATGTAAATAATCTTAAAGGTGTACTTCGTGTTCGTGTGATCATGTTTTCATTAATTTTGCGGTGTTCTCTAGTATTAATGAATGCCCTGTGAGCCGGTTTTGGGGAAAAAAAAAACGCTTTAGTGCTTCTGTTTCAGGCTGTTCTAGTTTGGTGGAGGAGATGGAGCAGGGAGAATGACAGATTCTCAGCTATGCTAGTCACAGGCTACAATCATTCGAAGCCCATTCGGTCATAGCGAACCAAATAGAAGATCTAAACGTTCTGCACAAACACACATACTTATCTATACTTCGCTAAGTGAATGTGTGCTGCAACGAGACTTCTCCAGTAATCACAATGGTGGCACAGCTTTTTCTAAATAACAAACCTACGTCACTTTGTTGGCCTTTTTCTTATTTACTCGTTTTTCCGCCTACTTTCTTTCATTGACTAATGGAGGCAATCGTGTTAGAAGAACATTTTCACGTGCAGCATGCATGTGCAACTCGGGGTGACCCGTCGTATTTCAAAAGAGCAAGTACTAAACGGTTTCTCGTGGAGGTACTCCTTTAAAGTGTGTGTGTGTGTGTGTGTGTGTGTGTGTGTGTGTGTGTGTGTGTGTGTGTGTGTGTGTGTGTGTGTGTGTGTGTGAAACAGGAGGTCAGTCCTTCTTCAGCAGAAAAGACTCCATCAGGACCATCTACACCTCCGTGTTCAACGAGCTGAAGAAGGTGGTGGCCATGGGGCGCCACACCCCCTCGTCTGGCCCCGCCCACTTCCTGGAGGACCTGCTGTGCCACCTGGCGGAGCAGCTGTGCCACTTCACGCAGGCCCGCACCGAGATCGCTGACTTCTACGAGAAGACGTACGCACAGGCCAACCAGAAGACCGTTAACTCAGAGGAGCTGGTCAGCACTCTGGAGACCATCCTGCACAAGTACAGCTCCAAGTGAGTGTGTGTGTGTGTGTGTTTGTGCATGTGTGTAATAATGCATCTAACATGTACAGCATGCTCTAACCTCAGGTTCCACCACCCCACCCTATGCTGTGTGTAAGCCATGCATGTCTGTGTGTGGGTATGCACGTGTGTGTGTGTGTGTGTGTGTGTTTGTGCATGTGATAATGGTATGCTCTCCTCTAACCCAAGGTTCAACCACCCCATCCTGAACTGTGTATAAGTCATGCATGTGTGTGTGTGTTTGTGCATTATGTGTGTAATCATGCATCTAACATGTGTGTGCAATGTGTGTACGTGTGCAAGCAATGCGTGTGTGTGTGTGTGTGTGTGCACGCGTATAACCCCCATGGTATACTCTCCTCCTGTACCCCAGGTTCCACCACCCCATCCTGAGTTGGGTGGAGGGCTGCTTGTGTGTGTTTGTCTGTCTGTGCACTATGTGTGTGTGTGTGTGTGTGTGTGTGTGTGTGTGCGCATGTGTGTGTAATCCCATGGTATGCCCTCCTGTACCCCAGGTTCCACCACCCTATCCTGAGCCGTGGACGGGTATGCGCGCGTGCGTGTGTGTGTGTGTAGGTATGTGTGTGTTTGTGCATGTGCATGCATCTATGGTGTATGGTATGCCCTCCTATGCCCCAGGCTCCACCACCCCATCCTGAGCCTGTGTACCATGTGTGTGTGTTTGCTTGTGTGTATATGTGTGTGTGTGCTTGTGTGTAATGGCCATGTTATGCCTACCTCTACGGCAGGTTCCACCACCCCATCCTGAGCTGGATGGAGGGCTGCTGGAGGGTGTGTGTGTGTGTGTGTGTGTGTGTGTGTGTGTGTGTGTGTGTGTGTGTGTGTGTGTGTGTGTGTGTGTGTGTGTGTGTGTGTGTGTGTGTATGTGCCATGTGTGTAATGCCCGTGTTATGCCCATGTTATGCCACCCCCCTCCGCAGGTTTCACCACCCCGTCCTGAGCCGGGTGGAGGGCTGCTTCCAGCTGGAGGTGGACGTGCTGTGTGTGTGTGTGTGTGTGTGTGTGTGTGTGTGTGTGTGTGTGTGTGTGTGTGTGTGCGCGTGCGCATGTGTGTAATGCCCATGTTATGCCTACCTCTACCGCAGGTTTCACCACCCCATCCTGAGCCGTGTGGAGGGCTGCTTCCAGCTGGAGGTGGACGTGTTGTGCCAGCTGTTGCGGTGCCAGGTGGAGGTGTGTGAGTGGCGCTTCCTGCCCGCGCTGCTGTGCCTGCACGCCGCCCACACCAAGCTCCACGCCTGGGCGCAGCTCTTCGAGCGCCAGCGCGAGACCCGCAAGCACCTCTTCGGCGGCCAGTCCGCCAAGACCTCCCAGCCGCCGCACCTGTACGTCTGGCTGCAGCGACTGCAGGTAGGTACGAGACGATCGCGAGACCTCGGCCGTCGCGCACCTTCTGTCGATATGGTTTCGCTTTGTGCGCAGTGTGTGAGGGGACTCCCCGAAAAGATTGGATTTTTAATTTGCTTGCTGAGGGTGTTTCTCCTATGAAATTTCTTGGAAGGACGTAGATGGATACCTGCTCTTTGATCTTGATTTTGATTCGTTGAAATCCGTTACATTTTCCTTAAACTTCGGTCATGCAGAAAATTTGAATGAGATTCACTACGCTTAAAAACCTACAATGCCCAAAACAGCACTCCTTCTGAGGTAGATAGCCCTAAAGTATTACTCTTTGTTGTTTTACTGGTAAAGTTTTATAACTGTCTGATACGGAGAATGTGTTTTAAGAGACTGCGAACTTGACGGTGCTTGGTCAGCTTGTGTCGTTGTGACATTGCATTATTGCGTCACGTAAGAGCCAGAATTAACGGGCATTGCTTCATTACGTCATTTTGTTATTGTGTCGTCCACTCCGGAACCACTGAACTGCAACAAATGTTGTCTTGTGGTGTTCTTGCCAAACTTTAAAGCACTTTGAGCTGCATCTTGTATGTATGAATTGTGCTATACAAGTAAAGATTATTATTATTATTATTAATAAAAAGAAAGACATGGATTTTTTGTGTCGTACCTCCTCCAGGGGGCGCTCTTGGCCAAGTTCAGCTTCTACTTCCACGAGGCGCTGAGCCGTCAGACGGCGGCGTCGGAGATGAAGGCGCTGACCGCCCGCACCACGCCCGACTACTATGGCCGCGCCTCGGCCTTCATCCGCAAGCACGACGCCGCCAGCGTCTCGCTCGTCTTTGACAACCGCGGCCAGGAGAGCTTCCAGGGCCACGGCTACCACCACCCGCACTCGTACCGCGAGCCCCCCAAGGGGGTGGACCAGTTCCCCGCCGTGGTGTCGCTGCCTGCGGGCGAGAGGCCCGTCACGCACTGGCCCAACGTCATCATGATCATGAGCGACCGCGCGGCCGAGCTCAACGCGCTCGACAAGGTGGTGCACTTCTACGACGACAAGGTCCAGAGCACCTACTTCCTGGCGCGGCCCGAGCCCCACTTCACTCTGGTGGTCATCTTCGATGGGCGGCGCTCCGAGAAGGACTCCCACATCACCGCCTTCCTGCTGGAGATCACCGGCTCCCTGCGCAACTCCAAGGCCTTCAGCTGGCTCAAGCCGGGGTCCAAGGGCTAAAACACACACACGTGAGCACACACACACACATACCCTGTACTCTTCGATGGGCGACGCTCCGAGAAGGACTCCCACATCACCGCCTTCCTGCTGGAGATCACCGGCTCCCTGCGCAACTCCAAGGCCTTCAGCTGGCTCAAGCCGGGGTCGAAGGGCTAGAACACACACACACACATGCATACAAACACACACACACACACTCTGTTGAGTATTTACACACTCACACAGTACATTTTATACAGATGTCCTCTCATTTTAGCACACACACACACACGTACATACAAACACACACAAACACACACATGTACATGCATACAAACACAAACACACTGTTGAGTATTTACACACATAGTAAATTTTACACACACACATACAAACATACATGCACACATGCATACAAACACACACGTACTGCACATACATACATACATACATACATACAAAAACGCACACACACAGTTCAACACACACACACAGACACACACACAGTATTACACAGTATTGAGTACACAGTATTAAGTATTGACACACTCACATACTGTATTCACACAGATGCCCTTCCTCTTCAACACACATACACTCCCTACTCTTAAATATTTACACACTCACCTACTAAATCCACAGATGCCCACACACACACACACACACACACACACACACACACACACACACACACACACACACAGGTGTAGGGCTGAAGTGCTTCAGTGGAGTCAAATCATAGTGTCTTCAGACATTGATCGGTTTTACAGAAGCTGCAGTGAGTGCAATTGTGAAGTGTCTTTGGTGCGCAATGTTAAATGTCGCTGAGCCTTTTCGCTTGAAGTAACACATTTGATGTGTAGGTTTTAAAAAACATTTTTTTTGTTTTGTTTTTAAAACGATTACTCTGAATATCTAGTGGTCCAGTTGTTCTGTGTGCATACGTACCTGTAGTTGCTTGCCTTCTTGATTCTTGACCAAAGCAGGTTGCTGCAGCGCCGGTGAGGATATAACTTTACACACACACGTGCACATTGTTCATTTTTTTACTTGATCTTTTAGTCTCCACTGTTAATGGGATAATGGACTAACACGTATTCTTTAACTTTCACTTTTCCAAGCAATTGCTGCTATGTTAAAACATCTGTGATTACTTAAATTCTTATTTTAAAAAATAATGAATGTTTTAAAGTGCCAGAGTGCTTCACTGAGATGTTTATGTTCTGAAGACTCAAAATAAAGTTTTGAATTTATCAGACTAATGTCACTCTTAAGACCGTATTTGTGTGTGCTTGTTTACTGTGTATGGTCGCTTCAGCAACTTCATTCACACACAATTTACAAATTATGTTCGATTATTTCTATTATATTCATTAAAAAGTTGTTTGGGTAAAGGCGACCCATCATACCATTCAAGATTACATTTTCATTACGGTGTGTGCGTTAGGTATAGGTACTGTTTATTGTGGTTCAAATGGTTTTACATAGACTCGCTTTGTGACAAATAAATTGATGGGATCAACCAGGAGGTGGCGCCAGAGTATAGCTACTCACATCTCGGAACACAAATTTGCTCATGCTTGCAGGTGCAGTGAAATCGATGGTATAAGCAATCTGTACAAATTTCATATCTTAAAGAAACAGAGAGACACACATTCAGTGCAGCGTACTATACTGGAAAACACACACTGATGTCTTCAGCTCCCATATTCATTGTGTTTTACACACAAATGAAGGTGTACATCCCATATTACATACCAGTCAAGGGCATATGGAGGCAGCAGCTCTGTACACACAGGTGCCTTGTGGGAGTTGTAGTTTTTATTAGATTGGCTCTCCTGAGGTCATATTTCTGCAGAGATGAACACACAGAGGAGAGGTGAAGATATTCATCCACAGCTCACACACAAACTGACGTCAGCTTATCCATCGGCCAGTGTTATTATTAGTGTCTGTGTGTGAGACTGCAGAGGTGAGAGAGGTGTGAATAACACACAGCTACACACACCCACACACACAGAAATTTGGGCTGTTTTTAGATGGCTCAGGTCAGCCAGAACAGCGAAACACAGACTTCAGCAAAAAGGCAATGAAGGTCGTCACCTGGTGCGCTTCGACAGCACACTGAGAGCGCAGTTTGTATTCTCTACAGGCTCGTGGTAAACAGCAAACCAAATGTCAGAGACCCCACACAGCAATGTCACACACACTGGATCAGTGTTCAGGGCGCATATATACTGTATAGATATATATATGTTCAAAACTGCTAGGACATTTTAAAGGAGAGAGCAACTTTGCGAGTTTTCTTTTTGACCATAGCAACAACCGTCCTACAAAACCTCTTCAAGGGCTTCTGTGTGATGTCATGGGCTTACATAGGTTTACTTCCAGTGAATATATATATTTGAAGAGGAAAAACAGGCTCCCTTGTCTATTAATTGTACTTATTCTCGATGTCTATTGTTGATGTCGATAAGTTGATGTCTATTGATTAACTTCACATAATTTCTACACAAATAATCATTATATATATGCACTTGTGTAGAAATGATGTGAAGTTGACTTCGTGACTTCAGGGATGACTATAACAGTTAAAACACAACAAATTAATTGCAGATTGATGAGCTACAGCCTTAAATGCTTGTTGAACATCAATTCACACACACACACGTGTGCGCGCGGGTGCACAAATACACAAATGCAAATATCTGTCATGTTGAAAGAAGCACTTCCTTTATTTCAAAGACATTCATAGAGACACCCATTACAATGCACTGGAACATGATTTCATAAGGTCACATGCCGAACACACAGTCCTATACATAAAAGTGCAACATCACAATGGATTAACTGTTTATATACGTATTATATTATTCATTCATTTTAATGACTGTTTGGAAAGAGCTCTATCTTTAAATGTTATCACACTCATGGCACTACTGCTCAGAGAGATTTGAGTGCACACACACACACACACACACACACACACATATATATAAGTGTGCGCACACACACACACACACACACACACACACACACACACAGAGGGGGGGTCTTACCCAAAGGCACTTTCCTGTGTACCCAACCCCCCACCACATAGACGAACACATAGATGGGCAGACGCAAGTCTCAGGTGTCTCAGCTGTGCACAGTCACTGTGGTCACTCAAGGGGATGTGAGTGGCCTTTGACCTGTGCAAGATGGCGGACAGGTCTGTTGACTAGAGAGGGTCTGTTGGCTTTAGGGGTGTTGACTGGAGAGGGTGTACTGGCTTTAGGTCTGTTATATGGAAGGTTGGCTGTTGGCTTTAGGTATGTTGTCCGAAGAGCGTCTGTTGGCTTTACTCATAAGAGTTACGGTATTGTTGGCGTGCAAAAGGCTGCAACACTGGCCGTTAGCCAACACTCCTGAACACAACACAACCCCACCTGTCCGGAAAGTTCATCCCAGGGGGGGTGGAGCACCAAGAGAGAACACACACACACACACACACACACACACACACACACACACACGCTGAGTGTTACCACTTGCGTACACACCCAGGCATGCAAGTGTATGGCTTGAACACACACACACACACATAGAGTTATACTCCTCAGACTGGTTCTGTTATTTAACACACTTATGTTACATTTTGCAAACCGAGACGAATAGCTTAGGTAGATGTCTAAGACTCCAACACACTTATATTCACACACACACACAGCAAGTGCATATATACAGACTCTCAAACTCCATTTCTCTCTGTCACACTCATACACACAGGCACCCACACACACATACACACACAGGCACCCACACACACATACACACACACACACACACACACACAGGGACCTTAAAGTGAAGGAATGTTGTCATGGATAGGTCTGAAAACAGGTCACCTCACTCTTTCTCTCACAAAAGCACAGACAGGCACACAGACTGGAAGTACGCGGG
>CM050220.1:8035000-8040000 GCA_027475355.1 Coilia nasus | reverse complement strand
GTGGGCCAATCACAGCTGCGACCATGCAAAATTGTTACAATGTCAGGTAGCGCCTTTGGTATTGGAAGCACCATACTAGAGTTAGAGCATTTTAGCGAAAAGTCAAAGCGAGATAAACGATAATGTTGACCACTGTGCATCTAAAAGGTTTTTAATAAACTGGATTACCAGCAGAAGTCATCAAGCAAGGCAGGGCAGCACCACCTCTTCATGATCTCCATCAACGTAAGGGGCAGTAAATCGCCCGTTCATTCCAGCCGGATTGGTACCAGACACGAGTGGCTTTACGGGTGTGATGCTAGTAACAGTCTATTCTGCTTGCCTTGTCTGCTGTTATCCAAAGATCCGGACAATGTGTGGGTATGTAGTGGCTACACGGAATTGAACAACCTGCCCAGTGCTTTAGCCAAACACTAGCCATCCAGTGCACACATCCAACATCATATTACACTGAAAACGTTTGGAAAATGCACTCCGATCAACATTGCTACAGTACAGCCTAGTACAGCGCTACGCTCTAGAATCTTTGGTTGCAAGTGCTGTAACCTTGGTGCACTTTTACAGTCGTGTTGCCTAATTTAAGTAGCCCTATTTTGCAGGTTCATAATGTTTTGTTGTCATTATTTTTAAAATGTATTTAGAATTTAAATGATCTAAGACTTTTATTATTTATTGTCAAACATATAAAGAGGGAGCATTGTGTTGTCTTTATTTTACAAGTTTATGACAGTTTTGCACAGCCTGTTTATTATTTTTACAAATCTACACAAAGCCAGGATTTATATTAATTTGTTAAATTGAGGTATGAATTTATATTTCAATTCAGTTGTAATTCAGATTCACATTTTTTAAACTTAAACATGTAAAGTTCACACATTATTAATTGATTCCTGCACTTTTTGAACTTTTACTAAATTGTTTATCTGTGTGCTTGTATTGCACACTTTGCAGCCTGTGACATGTATACGATAAATTGATTAATAATGGTGTGTATATAAGCTAAAATGTCACATTAAATTGCATATTTAGCATATTGTACATTCAGCAAATATTCTTGTATTTTGTTCACATTCCCCTTTTAAAGATGCAGCTGAATTTATCAATATTAACTGATTTGTGTAGGATAGGCATACTGGCATACATATTGTTTTAAATGTAAAGTTCTGTTAGAATGGCTCTGTAGCTCAGAATGAGAATAATTATGTTGTGTAATTATTAAGAGTATTATTATGAAAATGTATTAATATTTGCGAGTGTACGGATGGAATTTACATGTGTGAATGGCCACTGCCTACCCTGCCATAGACCTCACCGCACGCCACTGGTACACACACACATTGAATCATACACAAACACACACATACACACACATACACATACTGTACACACACACACGTACACAGACACAATCTAATAATCTCCCACACACACAATGAACGACACACACACATAGTCTGGGTGTGACACTTACGCACGGTGGCGATCAGCTCATTGAAGAGTTCCTTGGGGAAGAGTGGGTTCTCCAGGTTCCTGAAGTACAGCTTTAGAACCCCAGCCACTGAGTTGATGTCTGGACTGTTCTCCTCATCTGTCAAGGGGTCATTTCCTAGGCAACGGGAGGTCAATAACAAATCCGTTTTTAGATTTTGCACTCAGACCAGGAAATGAGCTGTCACAGCTCAAAATGACATCATCATAATTGAAGGCTACATGAATCTGAGGTAGAGGAATTTGTGCTAGTGTGTGTGCTACTGTGTGTGTGTGTGCATGTGTGTGTATGTGTGTGTGCTAGTCTGCTAGTGTGTGTGTATGTGTGCCAGTGTGTGTGTGTGTGTTAGTGTGTTTGAGTGTGTGTGTATGCATGTGTATGTGTGTGTGCTACTGTGTGTGTGTGCGTGCGTGTGTGTGTGTATGTGTGTGTTTGTGTCTGTATGTATGTGTGTGTGTGTAGGCTACTGACCCCGCTCAAATGAGTTTTTGATGTCGTTGACCTCCACTTGAGATCCTGAGACTCTAAAGATGCCCTGGTGCTGTAATCCTGCAGACAGACAAAAGATCATGATGCGTTTGTTTGTTTGTTTGTGTGTGTGTGCGTGTGCGTGTGTGTGTGTGTGTGTGTCTGTGTTTGTGCCTGTGTCTCTGCATGCCTCTGTGTGTCTGTGTATGTGTGTTTGTCTGTGTGTGTGTGTGTGTGTGTGTGTGTGCGCGTGTGCGTGCAACTGACCGTGCAGGTTAATGTATCTTATGCAGCTCTCCACAATAAGGGGGATGGCTTTTCCTTGCTCCTGCAAGCATTAGACAACAGGACAGAAATCACAATTAGTAATGATATTATACTGCTACAAACAACGGTTATAAAACCCACCTACTGTAAATGCATAACACAACATTGTACAATGGTACAAAACACAAACATTACATTACAAACAGGCAGATAAACCGCATATATTTCATACTGGGCTATGAACATTCAGGCTATTTGAAAAACACATTACCTACAGACATTAGAAATAAAACTAGAAATATCACTTACATTGAATTTCACACACAAGAAACTGACCTCAATTTACCTCAATTTTTAACTAACTTTTATCCAGGTGAGTGTACACACACAAACACACTATGTGCAGTGAGCACACACACACACACACACACACTATGTGCAATGAGCACACACACACACAGTAGGAGAAGTGAGCGCACACACACACGCATGCGCACCCATGCACACACACACACACACACACACACACTATGTGCAATGAGCACACACACACACAGAAGGAGAAGTGAGCGCACACACACACGCATGCACACCCATGCACACACACACACACTGGAGGGGCAAGATGGATGGACAGGATGTAGTTTTCACCTGCTGCCTGCTGTGGGAGTTACGCCGACGGCTGGAGAGGAGATAGGAAGAGAGGAGAGAGGAGGAGAGGAGAGAGGAGGAGAGGAGAGAGGAAGAGAGGAGAGAAGAGGAGAGGAAAGAGGGACGAGATGAAAAGAGGACAAAGAGGAGAGGAAAGAGGAGGAGAAAAGACAGGAGGAGGTATAAGAGAGGAGGAGAGGAGAGAGGAGGAAGGACAAGAGAGGATATAGTAAGAAAGGAGAAACAAAGGAGAGGAGAGGAGAGGGGAAAGGAGGGATAAAAGAGGAGAAGAGAGAGGAGGGATAAAGCAATGCTATCGGCCAGTCATGTACACAATTACACAGAGCCAAAGAGCTTCATTTCTCTATATAACACTCTATACAAAACTCCACACAATACTCAATATAATACTCACTTTGTGGTCATTACATCTCCTCTATAACCTGTGGGCAGGAAGAGCAAAATTAGCCCATACACAAAGGGAGTGAGGGAAGGATGGAGAGAGAGGGAGAGAGAGAGAAAAAGAGAGAGAGAAAGAGAGAGATAATGGAGAAGAGACAGTAGAAGAAAGGACAAGACAGAAGGGAGGACAGAGATCTAAAGAAAGGGAGAAAGAGAAAATGAGTAAGAGAGAGATAGAGAGTAAGAGAGAGGCAGATAGAGAGAGACAATTAAGAAAAGAACACTAGAGTGAGACAGAGAGATAGAATGACGAAAAAGAAAGAAGTAAATTAAAGAAATAGAAGAGAGAAAATCAAAAGAACGAGAGCACTGACCCTCTGCTATGCTCTTCTTCAGGAGATCATGCTTGGCTTGCAGTTTGGAGATGAGGTTGCTGCCCTCCAGGTGCTCACGGAGTTTCTGCAGAAACACACACACTCCACTCAGACATCACTAATCAATCGCTGAGCTCTCTGCTAGTGATGTCAGGCCTGACTAATTCACCGCTGATCACGCCGATGCTGCTCCTTCCTGCTAAGAAATTAAACTGCAACTTACAACCATGATGAAATGACATTTTGAGGCCTAATGTCTATTAGGAACCTAGAAATATACTTACAGTAAAAGATCAATGAAACAACAGCATTAATCTCAATGAAGGAACGCAACAAATTCATGCTAGACCATCAGACTTTTGCTGATATTTATGTTGAAATTACATCAATATAATGTTATGTAACTGCAGCCTTTAGGTGTCTGCCTGCTCTTCATAAATGCTGAAGGGGGCGCTCTCATGGTAAACTGAGACAAACAAATCTGCTGCTTGTCACACACAGATCAGTCACACATGGTAGATTTCTATCTTCTTCTTGTACTACGGTTAGATTTACTCAAAGAGAAGAAAGACGGACAGAAACAACTTCGTTTTTCTTTTATCTTTGTCTTCTGTTTTTCCATCTTATCCTGTAATCCACCGAGACCAAGCCAAATCCCTTGTTGGTTATATAGACTTGCCAATAAATAAACATGCTTCCGATTCTAAACACAAATCTTAGGCCCAATTTGCTGCTTGTGTGCAGCTGTAAGCATGCAAGGGACCACTAGGGCCTGAGTAAGTGACGTAAATGTCAGAATCTGAGCTGGTACACGATGCTGAGGTGGAAATCTGTATGCCTTTTTTTTTTAAGTACATCTTTGAGCTTTTGTGCCTTTATTGTGACAAGAAAGTAAACGGTAGACAGAAAACGAGTGGGAGGGACCCAGGCCGGACTCGAACCTGGGTGTCCATGGGCACTTTGCCCATTCATGGTACGGGTGCTCTACCCACTGCACCACAGCACCAACCCCCGTGTGCCTTTTTTGTGAGTTTTTGGACGACAGGTCGGCACAGCCACTAGTGCTACTCTACAGGAGTACACCAACTGTACATGCATATGGAACACCCCCTCAGGGCAGACAGGAAATTAGTCTTACAACAACAACTACACGCTCGTGGTGTCCTAGGGCTGTCTGTGAGCGTGTTTCCTTCATTGTGGGATATCATGCAGTTTAGCCCTGCAGCTGCCCAGACTCAAACTTGGGTTGCACTTTATTTGAAGGTCTCTATGTAAGGCTGACATGAGCCCTGTTAGAAGGCTAACAATGCTAGTACAAGTGGCATGGACAAAGCTTGAAGATAACGCTA
>CM050220.1:8027500-8032500 GCA_027475355.1 Coilia nasus | reverse complement strand
TGTGTGTACTGACCTGGTCTCCCATGTGTGGCTGGAAGGAGCTGTGTGTGTGTGTGTGTGTGTGTGTGTGTGTGTGTGTGTGTGTGTGTGTGTGTGTGTGTGTGTGTGTGTGTGTGTACTGACCTGGTCTCCCATGTGTGGCTGGAAGGAGAAGCGGGGTGGGGGGGTGAATGCGGAGGGGTGCATCTCCATGAAGCGCTGACGGTCACTGCGGGGGTCCAGGCTCTCTACCGCCCCCTCCAGGATGTCCAGGCCCTCGTGCCGCGCCGTCTCCACGCCGTACTCCGCCGACAGGTACGTGCGCAGGGCGCGGCTCAGCCCCGCGTGGTAGCCCAGGTCACAGCTCTACACACACACGCGCGCACACACACACACAGACGTGTAAACACATACACATGCCAACGCATGGTAGCCCAGGTCATAGCTCTGGAAACACACACACAGACATACACACACACACACAGACACGTGTGACCAACCCACGCCCACACATACATGTGTGAGCACACAGACACACACACAGACATCTGTGAATACACACACACACACACAGCTCGCCATGTAGAGCATTTATAAACCCTTTATAACACACTCAATCAACACCTCCACTAATCTCCAGACAGAGAGATGAAATGCAAATACTGAGGTGTTCTCTCCTCAGGATGATAAAGCAGCTATCTGTGAGAGTGATTAGAGTGCAGCTAAAGTGTTCCCACATTAAGCCCTCTGTGTTTAATGCGTGTTACACAAGAACAGCAGTTATAGAGCGTTTATAAAGCATTTATAACACACTCAAAAACATCTCCAGACAGAGATGAAATGCAAATATTGGCGAGTTCTCCTCATAATGACGGAGCAGCCACCTGTGAGTGTGATTAAAGTGGAGCTAAAGTGTTCCCACATTAGGTCCTCTGTGTTTAATGTTTGTTACACAAGAATACCAGTTACACAGCGTTTATAAAGCCTTTATAACACACTCGATCAACACCTCCACTAATCTCCAGACAGAGATGAAATGCAAATATTGGCGAGTTCTCCTCATGATGACGGAGCAGCCATCTGTGAGCGTGATTAGAGTGCAGCTAAAGTGTTCCCACATTAGGTCCTCTGTGTTTAATGTTTGTTACACAAGAATACCAGTTACACAGCGTTCATAAAGCCTTTATAACACACTCGATCAACACCTCCACTAATCTCCAGACAGAGAGATGAAATGCAAATACTGAGGCGTTCTCTCCTCAGGATGATGAAGCAGCCATCTGTGAGAGTGATTAGAGTGCAGCTAAAGTGTTCCCACATTAAGTCCTCTGTGTTTAATGCGTGTTACACAAGAACAGCAGTTATAGAGCGTTTATAAAGCATTTATAACACTCAAAAACATCTCCAGACAGAGATGAAATGCAAATATTGCGAGTTCTCCTCATAATGACGGAGCAGCCACCTGTGAGTGTGATTAAAGTGCAGCTAAAGTGTTCCCACATTAGGTCCTCTGTGTTTAATGTTTGTTACACAAGAATACCAGTTACACAGCGTTTATAAAGCCTTTATAACACACTCAATCAACACCTCCACTAATCTCCAGACAGAGAGATGAAATGCAAATACTGAGGCGTTCTGTCCTCAGGATGACTGAGCAGCCATCTGTGAGCGTGATTAGAGTGCAGCTAAAGTGTTCCCACATTAAGTCCTCTGTGTCCACAGCACAGCTCACTCTTCTCCATCTCCATCTCTCTTTCATTCACTCCATCTTCTGTGTCTCTTTCACTCCTCCCTCTCTCTATCTCTTACTCCGTCTCTCCATCCCTCCATCTTCTGTCTCTCTTTCACTCCTCCCTCTCTCTATCTCTTTCTCCATCCCTCCATCTTCTGTCTCTCTTTCACTCCTCCCTCTCTCTATCTCTTTCTCCATCCCTCCATCCCTCCATCTTCTGTCTCTCTTTCACTCCTCTCTCTTATTTCGTCTTTCTATCCCTCCATCTTCTGTAGTCTGCCTCCAGCTTTCTCATCTCCCCCTGAGAGCGCTGAATGACCTTTGTGAAGGTCACACAGGCGCATCAGTATCTGCCAAATACTGCTGACCGCTCTCTGAGAGCTCCCGCTAATCACACACACACACACACACTCATACGGCACTCTCCATCTCTACCTCTTTCAGCCTCTCTCTGTTCTCTCTCTTTCTCTCCCTCTTCTCCATCTCTTACTCACACACACACAGGCACACACACACACGCACACACACACACACACACACACACACACACACACACACACACACACACACACACACACACTCATACTGAACCACCCACATGCACACTCACTGAAGCACTCTCCATCTCTACCTCTTTCAGCCTCTCTCTGTTCTCTCTCTCTCTCCCTCTTCTCCATCTCTTACTCACACACAAACACACACACACACACACACACACACACACACCAATCCCTCTCTGATACACAAACCTAGCTCACAGACACGCAGAGCAAATGCCTCATGCTGAGGTAAGCTCTGTGGGTGAAGATATGCGTGTGCATGAGACTGTGTGTATGCGTGTGTGTGTGTGTGTGTGTGTGTGTGTGTGTGTGTGTGTGTGTGTGTGTGTGTGTGTGTGTGTGTGTGTGTGTGTGTGTGTGTGTGTGTGTGTGTGAAAGAGAAAGAGAGAGAGAGAAAAGTGAGCAACAGAGTAAAAGTGCAAGAGAGAGAGAGGAGAGAAGAGAAGGAGAGAGGAAGACAGAGACTGTGGCTAAAGCGGACATCATTTGCTGTTGGGAGTGTTAGTGAACATGTGTGTACTTTTATTATATTAATGGGGTGAGACTGGTACTAACATGGTATATATACCTCCAGAGGTGAAGCATAGGGCTATAGCACTGAGAGGTTCTGCCCAAACATACTGTACAGCTAATGCACATGACATTTTTTTTTATGCACAAAGCTACTTTTAACTAGGTGTACGTGTGTGTGTGTGTGTGTGTGTGTGTGTGTGTGTGTGTGTGTGTGTGTGTGTGTGTGTGTGTGTGTGTTGTGTGTGTTACTTACATCGCTGAGGTAGTATTTGAAGAGTGATGCGTTAGTGTGTGTGTGTGTGCCTGTGTGTGTATGTGTGTGTGTGTCTGTGTGTGTGTGTGTGTGTGTGTGTGTGTGAGACTTACATCGATGAGGTGGGACAGGTCGTGCACGTAGTATTTGAATAGCGATGCGTTGGTGGCCTCCAGAGTCAGCAGGTACTCATTACGAGCCTTCATCACCTTCAGCTTATTCTCAGAGTACTTCGCCTGCCTCTGAGAGAGAGAGAGAAAGAAAGATAGGGGGAGGAGAGAGAAAGAGAGGGAGAGAGAGAAAGAAAGAGAGAAAGAGAAAGAAAGAGAGAGAATGAAAAAGAGAGTGAGAGAGAAAGAGACAGACAGAGAGAGACAGAGAGAGAGATTGTTATTCTGTGTTCAAACACTGTTGAAACATGTTTCTTCGCCAAAGCAAAATTACTTTGTCATCCCTATAAAGTTAAACAGATGAAGTTGAGAGACGGTGGTGAGAGAAAGAAAGTGTGTGTGTGAGAGAAAGAGAGAGAGACAGAGAGACAAAGAGAAAAAGATGAAGAGCAAAGGTGAGAGAGGGAGAGAGAGAGAGAGAGGGAGCAAAGGTGAGACAGGGAGAGAGAGAGCAAAGGTGGGAGAGGGAGAGAGAGAGCAAAGGTGAGAGAGGAAGAGAGAGAGAGCAAAGGTGGGAGAGGGAGAGAGGGAGAGAGAGAAAAGGTGGGAGAGGGAGAGAGAGAAAAGGTGAGAGAGGGAGAGAGAGCGCAAAGGTGAGAGAGGGGGAGAGAGAGCAAAGGTAAGAGGGAGAGAGGGAGAGAAAAGGTGGGAGAGGGAGAGAGGGCAAAGGTGAAAGGGAGAGAGAGAGAGAGGGAGGGAGACAGGGAGCAAAAGATGAAGAGCAAAGGTGAGAGAGGGAGAGAGAGAGAGAGGGAGAGAGAGAGGGAGAGAGAGAGGGAGAGGGAGAAAGAGAGAGAGAGAGATGGGTGCTGTCGTCAGAGAGGAGGAGACAGGGACAGAAATAGATCAAATGTGTGGAAGGAAGAAGAGAGGGATAGAGAGAGGTGATGAAAGAGGGATGAGAGACACAGAGAGGAGAGAGGTGGGAAAGAGCGCCAGGATGGAGAGACACAGATGGAGAGACACGGATGGAGAGACACAGAATAAAGGCAGAGGATGAAAGTGTGAGAGAGAAAGAGAGAAAGAGAGAGAGAGGGAAAGTTTAGGACAGAGAGGTGGAGAGACAGAATGAAGGCAGAAAGGATGAAAGTGTGAGAGCGAAAGAGAAAGAGAGTGAGAGGGAAATTTTAGGACAGACAGATGGAGAGACAGAATGAAGACAGAGAGGATGAAAAGTGAGAGAAAGATAGAGAGAGAGAGAGAAAAAGAGAGGGGGGAGAGAAAATTGAGAGAGACAGAGAGAGGGGGGAGAGAAGAGAGAGAGAGAAAGAGAGAGGGGGGAGAGAAGAGAGAGAGAGAAAGAGAGAGGGGGGAGAGAAGAGAGAGAGAGAAAGAGAGAGGGGGGGAGAGAAGAGAGAGAGAGAAAGAGAGAGGGGGGAGAGAAGAGAGAGAGAGAAAGAGAGAGGGGGGAGAGAAGAGAGAGAGAGACAGAGGAGGGGGGAGAGAAGAGAGAGAGAGACAGAGGAGGGGGGAGAGAAGAGAGAGAGAGAAAGAGAGAGGGGGGAGAGAAGAGAGAGAGAGAAAGAGAGAGGGGGGAGAGAAGAGAGAGAGAGAAAGAGAGAGGGGGGAGAGAAGAGAGAGAGAGAAAGAGAGAGGGGGGAGAGAAGAGAGAGAGAGACAGAGGAGGGGGTGTGTGTGTTAGGATGCATATTTTCTCATGATTAATCGCAGCGCATTTAGAGGGTGTTGAGTCATCCACTGCTGCATATCTTTAGCTCAACAAGGAGGAGACAGAAAACTAGACACACACAGGACTAAAGAGAAAGAGAGAGACAACGATACTAATATGAGGG
>CM050220.1:8020000-8025000 GCA_027475355.1 Coilia nasus | reverse complement strand
TTCGTCTCCGCGCTCAGCGTCTCGCTGTTGTACAGGTGGTAGGTCTTCATCACCTGGAAACACACACACACACATTTACATATATACACACACATTCATACACACACACACATTCATATATAGACAGACACACACATTCCTACACACACACACACACACACACATACACACACACAATCATATATATATACACACAAACACATTCATACACAAACATTCATATACACACACACATTTATATATACACACATACACATTCACACACATACATTCATACACACACGCACCCACCGACACACCCCCCACACACACACACATTCACACACACACACACACACACACACACACACATTTATACACACACACCCACACACATTCATTATACACATGCACACACACACACATATAGGCCCAAAAGTTACACTAGACATGACTGATAAACACAGACATGCATAAAAATATCAACGCACAGCAAGAACAATATGTGTACAGAAATACACACGAATATAAATGAGGCATGACTGAACAACAGTAGCATCACTGTCTTGTAAACACTAGAAGACTCGTAGTCAATTCCCAGAGGCTGACAGCTCCAGTTATTTTAGATAAAAGAGCCTGCACAATCTCACAAACAATTGTAAATCCCACACATTCCACACTAAATGCACAACGGGGAAAAAAAATATTGTAAATAAAATACAATAAGTAAACATTCACACAACCCATGTTCAACATATTCTTTAACAGAAAATCATAATATATTTATTAGCTATTTTCTTCATTGAAAGCAATTCTGTCAATAATGGCTATGCTAATAAACGTGTCAATGGAGCAGACAATGTCAACAATGTCTAAGCTTCGGGAAAATATACAATGTCTAAGGGCTCATTCACACCGACTTGAGCGTGCACAGCACGTATCCGTGTACAATATGTTTGTATAGGGACAGAATACGCGCAGATCACGCTTGCGGTGTGAAGAGTCTAATTTGTTAACATGCATTCTAAATGAATACGGTCAGAAAATGGCCACGCGCTGAATACGCAGAGTGTTTGGTGTGAATGAGCCATAAGCTTCGGGGAAAAGTCTTTGGTTCATTAGAAGTTATTCTGTCTAACCAGTCTTCTCTAACAATACATGTGTGATGTAAGCCACCCCAACCACTTCAGGTAGTTTAAAGCAACACTACATAAGTAAGTTTTTGTCGTCTTTGGTCGCCCTACAGGTTGGAAGCGGAATTGTCTCTCATTCAAACTACAGAGAGACGGCCTGCTCCTCCAAACTTATTTAGTGAGCTAATTCGGAAGTGGCTTTCACCCAGTTACAAGTTGATGAACCACTGAAAACGATATTGGAAACATTATTTTAAGGTTGAAAAACTACTTATTGTAGCTTTAAATATAATTCAGCAAAAACCATGTAGATGGGCCTCCAGACAGCTGAGGGGGACAGTATAAATCCCCAGCCAATTAATGTGATGTACAGCTCAGCTACCTGAGTCCCTGTCTGATGCCTGTCTTCCACAGACTGCCCTGGTACCACAGCATTGGCACCACTCTGCTTTTTATAGTTATACAGTATTGGCACAACTTTGCTTTTTATAGTTATACAGTATTGGCACCACTCTGCTTTTTATAGTTATACAGTATTGGCACCACTCTGCTTTTTATAGTTATACAGTATTGGCACCACTCTGCTTTTTATAGTTATATAGTATTGGCACCACTCTGCTTTTTATAGTTATACAGTATTGGCACCACTCTGCTTTTATAGTTACACA
This sequence comes from Coilia nasus, assembly GCA_027475355.1. Taxonomy (NCBI): domain Eukaryota; kingdom Metazoa; phylum Chordata; class Actinopteri; order Clupeiformes; family Engraulidae; genus Coilia; species Coilia nasus. The sequence goes on along the minus strand of CM050220.1, from coordinate 8,023,220 downwards.
GTATTGGCACCACTCTGCTTTTTATAGTTGCCACTGTGGTGCCATGATGCAGTATGGCCAAATACATAAGTCAGTAGAAGGTGAAAGGTACAGGGATGATGTATCTCCCGTTTCATTTAGGGCAGCCCTTGCACATACTGTACACACTCGAATAAGTACACCTTAGATACCTTCCTTGTAAAGAGGTTCCGCCACTGCATAGGGCCCAGAAATTTCGTTTTTACTCTCTCTAACGGAGGAGTACCCGAGGCCTGTCACTTCACCTGACACCTTAGACCTTCCACGTTAAAGCAACACTTTTCTTCTTCTTCGATCAGCGGCCCGCTTTTGCAAACTTGCATAGCCCAAGGAGGGCTGCAGAGTGAATTCAGTGCCGCTCACCTTGTTACGAGTTGATGAACCACTGAAACGATTTTGGAAACATTACATTAAGGTTGAAAAAACTACTTTGTGTTGCTTTAAGAGGTTCTCCCACTGCATGGGGCACAGAAATACTCTTAGGCCGTGTTCAGACGGGATGGTTTTTTATAACCGAAAACACCTGCCCGGGGTGGTTTTCGACGAGAGAAAAACAGCCGACAGGGCGTCTTTTCCCCCTTCCAAAAAAGCACCTAGCGTTTTTTATCCCCATGACAACGGGGATAAACGTTCTCAAGCAGCTGGAGCAAGCGTCTGTCTGTAGTAGTGCTACATAGTGTCAACTGCTATCGCTATTGTAATTTATAGTCTACAATGTCGCGAAATAGGAAACTGGCCCTTATTTTGGCATTAGATGACAGTGAGAATGAGCGTTCCCGTCCTTGGGTGCACGATATTAATGGAAGACGGCAGCAATACGGCGCTTATCACCTGCTCGTTGAAGAGCTACGACTTGACAATGCCCGTTTCATTTCTTTTTTCCGACTGGACAGTCAGTTTGAAAGCCTCCTGAGCATTGTCGCGCCTGCAATCTGCAAACAAACCACCACAATGAGGCCAGCCATAAGTCCCCAGGAACTCACGAGTACCACCAGTTGTTCCGTTGGGATTTTCGACTTTGTTTTGGCCGCCATGTTTTTTCTTTGAAACTACAGAATTTCAGTCTTCGCCTTCACTGTGACGCAAGCTGTCGCTCATTGGTCAGCTGTCAAAAAAGCACCTGACGTAGGGTGCTTTTTTCGGTGCGAGTTCAAAATTTTCAACTTGAAAACCATCCGGGGTGGGTGGAAAAAAAGATCCAGCGGCGGCGTTTTAAAAACCACCCAGGATGTTTTCTTAAAAACACCCTGTACCATAGGAAAATAATGTAAACCATCCACCGAGGGCTGCAAGAAAAACATCCCGTCTGAACATAGCCTTACTCTTTCTAACCTGTGGTTGGACCACACTGTATCTGGGCACCCAAGAGTGACCCGAGGCTTGTCGCTTCACCCCACCTCCTCAGGCGGAGAGGGGGATGGCACCGCCTGATTTCTCTCTGCATGAACGTAAAGATGGATGTTTGACGGGATGCACACGAGCACTTTGCGTTGAAGCAATCACTGTCAGAGCACACTGTCATTATGCCCACAGTGCCAGCGATATCCACATTGTTCCCGTCACCAAGCGCCACATGCCAGCAATATCCACATTGTTCCCGTCACCAAGCGCCACATGCCGGCAATATCCACATTGTTCCCGTCACCAAGCGCCACATGCCAGCAAAACCTCCACGGCCACAACACTCTGCACTGTTCCACGCCCATCCATTCATTTCTATTATAATTCTGTTTATGTCTTTGTCTTGTGTTGTGTAATTTGGTAGCACTTTATTTGAAGGTACCTACATAAGGGTGACATGAGCCCTTTATAAACATCGTGTAACACATATCATGAACATTAATGACGCTTCGTCCATGCTTATGAAATATCATTAAATGTCATTTAGTTTTTGCAATGTCTGCATCCCAAAAAATAACTTAACATTACAAAAACCGAATGACACTTAATAACGACAGTCATAAACATGAATAGAGTGTCATTAATGTTCATGATACAGTATGTGTCATGTCGTGTTCATAACATGTTAATGTCACTCTTATGTAGACACCTTCAAATAAAGTACTGTATAACCTGTAATTCTTGTTCAAGACATGTCCAGAAGGGTGTTTGCTTTATATTTCAGTCTGATGGCTGTTATACATGTATGTTTATTTTTTGTTGACCACATTTGAAAATGCAGAAACTGAAAAAAATGTCATTTATAAGTTTGGTTTTCAGATTTGATTCCATAAATAAATGCTATTTCTTCTAAAAATTCTTCTAGCTCAAGACTATGGTTGTTTATTCACAGGATTACTTTTGAAAAAGCTGGGATTTCAGTGCAACTACCAATAGGTGGAGCAACCTGAAAAATGTGATTCTGTTCCAGTGTGTTCCTGTGGACTCCTCATAAATGTTTTGTATATGAGTATGGATGTATGGAAGCACATTTCCCCCAGGGGAACAAATAAGGAGTGAATGTGACTGAATCAATTGTTGCTGGGCGTCACTGGGCTGTACAGTGCAGAACACAGCTGAATGGTTCAGGATTCAGCACTAGACCACAGGAGTACACCACAAACCAGGGACTATTTGACAGGGCAAGTCTATACTGGGTACAGACGACTGTACCAAAATGGGGTTTTTAATGTTTGTGTATGTAATAACTGTGCTAATATGTCTCTAAAAATACCTATTTTTGACATAATTATGTTTGTGTGTGGGTGTGCAAATGGCGCTGTTGGAAAAACTAGCTGGGAGGCTATTTCTGGCTAGGTGTATACATACCTGTGAGTGTGTGTTGGTGTGTGTGATCTGGGAGCACATGTGTGTGTATGTGCACGTGTGTGCATGTGCGAGTGTGTAAGTGTGTGTTTATGTACGGTCTGGCAGCATGTTGTGCATGCATGCGTCTGTATGCATGTGTATGTGCAAGCATATGTGTGTATGTGCACGTGTGTGCATTTGTGTGTGTGTGTGTGTGTGTGTGTGTGTGTGTGTGTGTGTGTGTGTGTGTGTGTGTGTGTGTGAGAGAGAGAGAGAGAGAGAGAGAGAGAGAGAGAGAGAGGAAAAAAAGAGCAGAGTATTGGTGTGTGTGTGTGTGTGTGTGTGTGTGTGTGTGTGTGTGTGTGTGTGTGTGTGTGTGTGTGTGTGTATGTGTGTGAAAAAGAGCACAGTTTAATAAAGACAGCCCTTTATCTGCCTACTCGCAGCAAGTTCA
>CM050220.1:7997500-8002500 GCA_027475355.1 Coilia nasus | reverse complement strand
AAAGGATGACTAACACAGTCTGAATCCAATGTGGCCTTTACATTCAAAGACATACCACCAGGGACTCACTCTCTCTCACACACACACACACAGACACACACAAAGACACAGAGACACACGTCACAGAGTGCTACAGAGACACACACACAGAGGCTTCACACTAGCTCAAATACACACACACACACACACACACACACACACACACACACACACACACACACACATTACCCTAGCTCACACACAGAGGGACTCGCAGACTTCCAGCTCAGAGGACTTACAGAGGATGCACACACTCATCCGTCAGGGCGATCGTTCCCACGGGAGACAGACGCTCCGAGCAATGAGCCCCCCCAACACCCCCCCTCCCCCGCCTGCCCGCCCGCGGCACCGCTGAGTTCTTTACTGCCGCACGGGGACCCATAATGCACTTCAGCTGAGGAAACACAAGTGCTCTCTCAAGTACCATCATGACGGCTTCGGTGCAGTAACCAGTGGTATTATCTCCCCTTAACTGGGATCTCCTAGCATTGAAAGAAAGAAGGTGCTAGCATTTTAATGGCCTATATGCCTAATCTTTTTAGTAGCTGGTTAACAATCACTCAACAAAAGGCAATGATTGTCACCTAATCCTAATCACACATGAATCATGTCCTAAGTCCTAAGTCTTTTCACAGTCCTCCTTGCCAGCAAATGTACTGCTCTATTTACTACACTAGAGGATAACACTGTATTTAAAAGGTGTCTACATAAGAGTGACATGAGCCCTTTATAATCGTGACATGACACATATCATGAACAAGAATCACATTTCAGTTATGTTTATAACAGTTGCCATTAAGTGTCATTGATTTTTGTAATGTTAAGTTACATGTTACTTTTTTATATTTTTGTAGACATTGCAAAAACTGAATGAGACTTAATGACAACAGCCATACACATGAATGAAGTATCTGTAAAATGTATTGCTGTGTTACTAACTAGAGCGTTGGCAAGTTCCAGTTAACCGCAACAGACACTTCTGTTTCAGACCACACCCATAGTCTGATGCCAGCCAATGGCAGGTTAGGAAATCAGCATCCAGAACCGTGAGTCATAATCAAGTGTTTGATGCCAGCCAATGGCAGGTCATTCCCAATCTTCCTTGCCAGGACTGGACCATTCACTAGACTAGAGCATAGACAAGTTCCAGTTAACCGAAACAGATACTTCTGTTCAAGGCCCCACCCACAGTCTAATGGCAGCCAATGGCAGGTCAGGAGTTCAGCGTGCAGAATCATGAGCCGTGATCAAGTGTGTTTCTGTCACTGCTCCTGACAACCCAACCACTCCAGGGGCGGGACACAATCTGTTTGACAATCTGATCCGACAAGCACCCCAATACCCTTCTGCCTGATGCCAGCCGCGGTCAAATTAGGATTAATTACACCCCAAAAATAAAGAGGCTTTGAAGGGGACGGTGACTGCCACAAAAGAGGCTTTTTCACAGCCTCCGAACCCCCCCACCTGTCCTCCACTTTTCTGGTCCACTTTCTGCCACCCTCCATACCCTATTTTGTGTGAGAGAGAGATAGAGGAGGAGAGGAGGAGAAAGAGACAGAGACAGAGAGAGAGAGGGAGAGTGTGTCCTCCATTTTTCCGGTCCACTTTCTGCAGTGCTCGTCTGGCTCCCTGGTCCTCCTCTGAGGCCCTAGGCTAGAATGATAAATGACAGGGACATTTTCTAGACCTCTTTAATTACTTCTACTGATAATATGGCCTATGCAACAACAAAAAAATATGAAAGAAAAGCACTTAGAGAGAGCAGACCTCCGCCAGGGCAGCTCATGATCACCACCAAAGTCTAATCACTTTTAAGTTAGCCCATTTTTGACCTACCCTGGAAATTTCATCAACATCCATCCATAACTTTTTGAGTTATGTTGCTAACTTTCATTTTGTACAGAGGGTCTGGCAGTGCTGTATTGAGAAACATTTTTCTTCCTGGAGGTGTGGACTCTGCTAAAGCTTAGACTAAGTGTCTCTGCCGTTACCCAATAGCTAACGTCTGGTCGTTGTGCAGCACGAGGTTGTGGTGTCTGGTAAAGGAGAAGTATGAGTAGGGGCAGCTGTGGTCTAGTGGTTAGGGCAGCTGTGGTCTAGTGGTTAGGGAGCTGGTCTTGCAATCGGAAGGTTGCCGGTTCAAATCCCACCCTACCCATGGTTGAGATGCCCCTTGAGCAAGGCATCTAACCCCACACGGCTCCAGGGACTGAAACTGAAACCCTGTAAATATCTGTAAGTTGCTCTGGATAAGAGCGTCAGCTAAGTGTAATGTAATGTAATGTATGAGGGGCTGGTTTGCCAGGCTGTTGTTTTGCTACAATCTCCAGTCATTTGGATGGAATATAGTCATATAAAGGGTGGATTAATACAAGTGTCATTCCCACCAGCCATCAAGGATAAGCACTGTGCAATTCTGGGTAGAGAGCAGGAAACCACCTCAAAATTAAATAAAAATCTTTACAGCATGACACTGCTGACTGTACTGCTGTTAAACAGTAATTAGCACCTTCTAGCAGTGCCAACAAGGCTCTGGGAAAACTGAAGGTTTGGTTACACTTTATTTTACTGTCCCTGTTACATCAGTTAGGTACAGTGTAACAAAGTGTGTAACAATATGTAACATTATGTACTTACACTGTACCATAGAGTTGGGGTTAGAGCTAGGTACGTATGGGTGCACAAAGTCATCTAAAGGCGGGAACAATTCGGGGCATTTTACACTTTGGTGAACGAACTGCGTTTTGGCGAGTTTTGACCAGTTCACTTTTACTGAAGGTTTTGTGTCTTTTAGGTAGCCGGTCCACAGGTTTTGCAGCAAAAACTACATAGAGTTGCTTTAATGGAACTTGGCACGTCTACATCTGGAGCAGCAACAGTTAAATGCTACGTTAGACCCAGTACAGGTACCAAACCACCTCTGCACAACTTTACTTTTGCTGTAGTTATTTCTGTACCATCGTCCATCATGTCTGTGGTCAAGGTTAACAACTCACTCTGCTCAAACTGCTGGAGTAGCATCCTTCATGTACCATTACATCCTCCCACACACAGCACCCCACCCATCCCACATGCAGTAAAACAGCATCTATGCAGTCTGCGTTTTTGTAAACCATGCTGTACAAGATGGTGCAATACCCCCTAATGACATACAGCATACAGCTCTCCAAAAAACTGGGGAAAAAAGAGACCACTGTAAAATTATCAGTTTCTCTGATGTAACTATTTATAGGTATATGTGTGGGTAAACTGAATATTTTTGTTTAATTCTGTAAACTACTGACAACATTTCTGCCAAATTCCAAATTTAACTGACACTGGAAAAGAATGCCTGTCACACACGTAGAGATGCTGATTTTAGGAAAATTTGGTCAGTGGTCGCTTAATTTTTTCCAGAGCTGTATAATGTATCACTCTCCTTGTACAGACGTTTCTACATGTGTGCTATTATGTTTATGCAGTGTCCTGCTAGAGATAATTTCACACATGCAAGGTGTGTTTGCTTAGCAGCTGCAATTATTTGTACAGGGTTCCCACTCTTTTTCACTGACAAAATTTCAAAACTTTTCCATGACTTTTTCATAACCTAAAGTAAATTTTCCATGACTTCACGGCACCTTAAGTGTGTAGAATTTAGCATACTTTTAGGGCTGAATATGACCGGTTTAACATTCAAAACACTGTCAATGCATTTATTGTCGACTCTGAAGGCCTAATGATAACAGAACGCTGTAGTTGTGTTAGGGAGAAACTAAAATTCCATGACTTTTCCAAAACTTTCAGTGAATTTACAAAACGCCATGATTTTTCCAGGCCTGGAAAATGACATTTTTAATTTCCATGACTTTTCCAGGATTTCCATGACCGTGGGAACCCTGTTTGTATGTGCCATGCTTACCTGTGTTTGCAACGTTTTCTTGTGTCGTCATCCATCATGCCTGTGGTCAAGGTTACCAACTCACTGGTCTGCTCAAACTACTGGAGTAGCATCCCTCATGTACAACTTCCATTCCATAGTCCCACAGTCACCATCCCACATGCAGTAAAACAACATTTTTTTTTTTGTCGTGACATCCGCTACAAGTATGTTTTTTTAATTTTTTCATTAGTGTGCCTCGTATTTTTTAGACTGACGTTTACAAAAAGTAGCCTACTGTTTAGGACTATACATTTTGGGGGACAGTCAAAGTTACCTTCTTAAATCATTTTTTTCCATTTCATCCACCAGAACAGTAAGTCAATTACAAAACAGTTTTTAAAGCAACACCAAGTAGTTTCAACGTTAAAATAATGTTTCCATAATCGTTTCACTGGTTCATTAACTTGTTACAGGGTGAAGGGCACTTCTGACTTCACTTTGCGGCCCTCCACAGGCTATAACTGATGCAATACTTCTTATTCTATTATCATTCTACTTATTCTGAGAGAACGGTGTGTGGCATTTCACACACACACACACACACACACACACACACACACACACACACACACACAACTTTGGCGCTAAAGGCAGTAAGAGGTTCGGCCACAACCAAGCAAAGTTGTCAGGAACTGGACTTCTTCTTGGAGCTTGAAGACGTTTCACCTTTCATCCAAAAGGCTTCTTCAGTTCAGAACTTCACATCAGAACTGAAGAAGCCTTTTAAAAGAAAAGTGAAGCATCTTCAAGCTACAAGAAGAAGCCCAGTTGCTGACACCTTGGCTCCTTTGACTACCAGGCCCTGGATGAATGAGAATTTACACAGGCAGGTTGCGCCACCTTAAACAGCTGTGCCACCTTAAGCATCACCCTCAGGCACCTGCTGGGAGAACTCTCTCATCTGAAGCAGTGACCGAAAGAAAAACGCACACAGCCCTGAACCCCAACAAGGGGTGCCCAAAGTGTGTCTGTGTGTGTGTGTGTGTGTGTGTGTGTGTGTGTGTGTGTGTGTGCGCATGTGTGTGTGAAAGAGAGAGAGAGA
>CM050220.1:7990000-7995000 GCA_027475355.1 Coilia nasus | reverse complement strand
GCACACACAGACATGGAGACATACACACACACACACACACAGCACTCTCACACATACACACACACACACACACACACACACACACACACAACCCTTCTCTAATCCAAAGAGCCCCATATTTACCCCATAACGAAGGGAAAGTGCTTCTTGAGGAAGGCACTGCTGCAGAAGGCTAGTGTAGGTTAGCAATAAGAGTGTTTGTTTGGGGTACAAGGATGGGAGTAGTCTGCATGTGTCGCTGTGTAAGGTGGTAAACAGAAAGCACTGCTGCAGAAGGCTAGTGTAGGTTAGCAACAAGTGTGTTTGTTTGGGGTATAAGGATGGGAGTAGTCTGCATGTGTCGCTGTGTAAGGTGGTAAACAGAAAGGACTGCTGCAGAAGGCTAGTGTAGGTTAGCAACAAGAGTGTTTGTTTGGGGTATAAGGATGGGAGTAGTCTGCATGTGTCGCTGTGTAAGGTGGTAAACAGAAAGGACTAGTGTATATGTTCAGTGCTATATTAAAATAAATTGAGTTACTCTGATTTATGTTGATTTAATTCAGACTATCCACATCATAAACAGCAACTGATGATTCAGCTCTATTTTCACATTTTCACTGAACTATGTAGAACATCACAATATATTGCAATATACCCAGTATCATATCATAACAAATGTATCGTGATATGTATTGTATCGTAAAATCCTTGCCAATACCCACCCCTAGTCTGCATGTGTTGCTGTGTAAGGGGTAAAAGAAAACGAAGTGGCTATTGGTACGGCAGCTTCCGTGCCCCTAGAACTGGTATTATTTGTACGGAATCTGCCGTACCTCTCATCACAAGTGCGCGGGATTTGTTGCGCATAAGGGTTAGGGTTAGGTTGTCCATAATGTACCGTCTGCCGTGTCAATAGAACAAAACATAAACTTCCGGAAAATAATTCCGTACCGATAACTTGCCCCTTATTGGTCCGGTAGTGTGCCGTGTAAATAATGGCCAGCTGCTGGTCCAGAATTCCAGACCCGTAGCCACTGGCAAGAGGAAGAGGTTTTGTGAACTGTGTGCTAAGCTGCACTTTGGTCTGTACCATTACTACGTGCACATTCCCGTTTCCTGCAAGCTGATATAGATCTTACGGTGATCAATATTCCAGCTGAAGCACTCTGCCGCAGTGGCATTTTATACAAATAACAGGAAATGAATTAATAACTAATAAATATCACATCTGGGGGTGCTGTGGCGCAGTGTGTAGAGCACCCGTACCATGAATGGGCAAAGTGCTCATGGGGACCAAGGTTCGAGTCCAGCCTGGGTCATTTCCCAAACCTTCCCCATCTCTCTCTCCCACTCATTTCCTATCTACTCTTCACTATCCTGCCACAATAAAGACATAAAAAGGCCAAAAATATACTTTATACATTATACTAATGTATTAATTCATAACTAATAAATATCACATCTGCCGCAACTCCATTTAGCACAATAAATAGAAGCATTAACATTCAGTGACACGCCCTTCCAATAAGGCTGATCAAAACAGGCTTTCTATCTAAAATACAAAAGCCCCTGGTGGTCTGACAACCATTAAATTAACACTGCTAATTACTTCTTGGTTTGGGCTCCCTGGAGAGGGATTAGAGCTAATGCTAACCGCTAACTGCTAAATGCCTCTTAAAGGGGAAAATTGCTACGCTATCCAGCACTGCGCTGCGTTAGCCCGGTGCTACAGTGCTACACTGCAGACGATAACCACAATAGAGTATAATGGCACTGAATCCAAAAAATTCTAAATTAAATAAAAAATCCATGATTGTCATTTATGAAAACCATGACCCCTACATTGGTACTACAGCACCAAAGGAAAACCATGACGGAGTAGAATAAAATTAAATCGAAAAACCAAAACATCATGATTATGTTATTTACTAAAAAATGCCACCAAAATGGGTACAGACAGATATGGTGGAGTATAATGGCACTGAATCCAAGAGTGTGAAACCATAATTGTGTGATTTATTATGGAAATGCCACCTAAACTGGTATCACAGCAACCAAGATCAACCATCCCTGCATCCTTTCTCTCCAGAGTGAAAAAAAACCCCAAGGATGCAAGTGGAGGATGCTGATTGGTCAGGTGTGAGACATGTCAGCTGCTTATTGGAGGAAGGGAGAGGATATGGGCTGTCAATCAAGCGAGGACGCCGCCCATTTGTCTTCCCAGAAGCAGCTGCCGCTTTTGAAGCCCAAGGTGGTTGCCAAGGTCGGCTGTGAGGCAGCCGTCTGTGAACTTTCCACCCCTGACCTGCGGATAATGCGTCTCACTTCAGTCTGATGCCGCGTTGCCATGGAGACGCAGCGACTGCTGATAACCCGGAGACGAGCAGGGAAAAAAAATCTGCACACACACACGTACAGAGACTACACACACACACACACACACACACACACACACACACACAGACTACACACACAAGCACATGCATACAGAGACTGCACACACACACGCATACACACATACAGAGACTACACACACACACACACACACAGAGGCTGCGCACACACACACACACAAGCACACACATTGACTGCAGAGAGAGACTGCACAGATATCGTGCTTTGTACATCAAACAGTCAAATGTGTGCCTGCAGAAATACACACACGTTCACATTCTCACTCATACTCTCCTCTATCTCTCACTCTCTCTCTCACACACACATACACACACACACACACACACACACACACACACACACACACACATACACAGTTACTGCAGTTGAATATCCCCTTCTACACTGTGTGTGCATATTCAATGGGAGAGCTCAGCAGTTAGGGATTGTGTGCTTTGGAAATCAATGTCATGTGTTAAAGCCAAAGCATGGATAAATGGGAATGTGTGTGTGTGTGTGTGTGTGTTTATGTGTGTGTGTGTGTGTGTGTGAGTGCCTCTATTTCTGTACGTGTTGGTACATTACTCAATGTGTGTCTATATGTGTGTGTGTGTGTGTGTGTGCGTGCGTGTGTGCATGCGTGTGTGTGTGTTCAAGCCAGATTCTACTCTAGTGGTGTGTGTGTCTGGTGTATGTGTGTGGAGGTGAAAGAGAGCGTTTCTTGGCTAAGCCGTGACTAATCACACAGTCTTGGTTAAATTCAGGAAATTTAATTCCTATTACTGTGTGTGGGGATGTGTGTGATCTGATGGGGTCAATGTGCTGGCTCAAGGCTTGCCTTTCACACACACAATCCTACTTCCTGAAACACACACACACACACACACACAGACACACAGACACACACACACACACACACACACACACACACACACACACACACAGTCATGAAAATGCAATTTCCCGTAGTTAACAGAATGTGTGTGATTAACGATGACCTAGCTTCACCTCTCTCTCACACAAACACACCACACACACACACACACACACACACACACACACACACACGCAGGGAGAGACTGCTATCTCATCAGCTTATCACATCACCTTGGCTGAACCAGATATCTCTGGAACAAAAGGACATCATCTCTGATCTGTGTGTGTGGCATTGTACTCTGTGTGCGTGCGTGCGTGCGTGCGTGCGTGCGTGCGTGCGTGCGTGCGTGCGTGCGTGCGTGCGTGCGTGCGTGCGTGCGTGTGGTGTACTGTGTAGGGAGACACGATGCAGCCTGAAATACAGAGGAGCCCAAGTCATACGGCTATATACTTTCAACGGCAAGGCCTAATGGTTTTTGGTCAGAAAGTATATTTGTAACGAGTTGTCCTACTGCAGATATAGTAGACTACAGCTCTGGAAAAAATGAAGAGACCACTGTATAATGATCAGTTTCTCTGATTTAACTATGTATACGTATATGTTTGAGTAAAGTGAACATCTTTGGTTAATTTTGTAAACTACTGACAACATTTCTTCCAAATTCCAAATTCAACTGACACTGGAAAGTAATGGCTGTCATACATGTAGAGATGCTGATTTTAGGAACATTTGCAGTGGTCTCCATACACTGCTATGCTCTCTGAATGGCTTTTTTTTTTTTTGCTGTAAAAGGGGGATGAGCGAAAATGTTGTCCGTCACACATGGTTAACAGATTAAACACGGTCCCCCAAACGAATGGCCTGTGACTTGTTAATTAATGGAGGATATAACAAGCCTCATGAATAATCTATGCATTAAGGGCTGGCTGTGGCTCTGGCTGGCCAAGAATAAGTGCCCGTAATGGGCTTCTGTGACTTACCAGGGACAGGGACAGGGACAGGGACAGGGACAGGGACAGGGACAGGGACAGGGACAGTCGCCTGCTGGATGATTCTCTGTAATGTACAGTGCACCCTGGACGGCTGTTTTACCATGAGGTATTGCAGTGACTTCATACACACACACACACACACATGCACACGCACACACATACACACACACACAACCCAAGCTTAGAATCCAAGCTTAAAAAATACCATGTTTTACCATAAGGTACTGCAGTGACTACACATACAAACATGCCCACAGACACAGACACAGACACACACAGACACACACACACACACACACACACACACACACACACACACACACACACACACACACACACACTCAACCCAAGCTTAAAGAAAAAAAAACAGAATCACGTTGTCATCACGATCGTCAAATAAAAATGCCATCACCATCCTCAAATAAAACACCTTTAAGATTCTGAGCACAATTTCATATCAGCTCCAACTTGTCAGAGACACAATCCAAATATTTGAACAAGACAGAAAACACTGAACATCGCCGCAGGGTGTGTGTGTGTGTGTGTGTGTGTGTGTGTGTGTGTGTGTGTGTGTGTGTGTGTGGGAAAGAGAGAGAGAGAGAGAGAGAGACGGAAAGTGCGTGTGTGTGTGTGTGTGTAAGTCATCATCACCGCTCTTCACTTCATCTGGAGAAGCTAATATATCCCCATGCGTCTCAAAGGCGCTTGCGTTCCACAAACACACCCGGCATTCTCCACCTCGGAACGACCCAAACCCC
>CM050220.1:7980000-7985000 GCA_027475355.1 Coilia nasus | reverse complement strand
AAGCGGAGCCCTTCTTTACTCACAGTGGTCAATATCTCACGGTATTGTATTACTATAAATACTGTAGCAGAGGGAGCTCAGCTCTGGCTGGCTGTATTGCTCAGGTGAGGAAGGGGAGCTGAGCTCCAGAGGGCTCCGGCCCAATTTAAACTCTGGGTACAGTACATCGGTATATCCCTCCTTCCAACACCCTGTGGAAATATGCTACTGACTTAGGTAATAGCTCAGCTGGCAGCTGTGCAGTAAGTATATCGATAGCCCCCTCCCCCACCCCAACCGACACTCCTCCGATGCTTCATGGAAATGCACTACTGACTTAGCCAGTAGCTCTGCTTTTGCCTCACGTTGTAGCACATTATTACATATTACATTACACTTAGCTGACGCTCTTATCCAGAGCGACTTACATTTATTTACAGGGTTTCAGTGACAGTCCCTGGAGCAGCGTGGGGTTAGATGCCTTGCTCAAGGGCATTTCAGCCATGGGTGGGGTGGGATTCGAACCTGCGACTCTCCAATCCCAAGACCGACTCCCTAACCACAGGTGCAGAGCACATCCGACTCCCGACCCATAATTCTGCAGAGAAGTGGGTTTGATTTATTGTACTACTGTACTTTATTTCAGGATAGCGTTTTTAATTCCAATCACATTATTATACAAACTCTTTTTCTGCTGCATTACCATTTAACAATTTTTACAAGCAAATACGAGCAAAGCAAGAGAAATACAAGCAAAGGAAAAGAAAGAAAGAAAAAAAAGTAATGCATAAAATTAGCTCTCAACTATGTGTAGTTTTTGTGCTTTGTGGCATATATGTGTGCATGTGTCTGTGTGTGTGTGTGTGTCCATGTATGTGCATGTATTAAGGGTGATGCAGGTCTAAAGCGTGCAGGAAACACACTGCAGGAAGGTAGCTGTGCAGTAAGTATGCTAGTTATAATACAACACCCCAATGCCTCATGCGAATATGATACTGTGTTTCCTACTAGCTCAGCTTTTGCCTCACGTGGTAGCAGACCCTGCTCCCCATCTATGAGGCTACATAGTAGTGTAGTGGGTTAGAATCGAGACTGACACAGTGATCAACTGCCCTACAAAGCCAAAAATCTGTAACTACATACACTGTATCTTATCAAACCCTCTGATTTGACCATATAACACCCCCTGTGTGTTATAACTAAATACTGTATCTTGCTTCTTCCTATTAAGAAAGTACACAAAAGCATCACCACTATTACACCTACAACATGTTGGACTGGGCAGTATGACACCTTTGAAGGCATTTTTCTCGGTTTCAATGTTCGCGCAGGTGTAGCGCAGTAAACCACACTGAAGACGCAATGCAGGCTACACAAGAGGCATCAGGGGAGCACTGGAGACCCCCATTAGAGCCCTCTGCAGGGATTAAATTAGATGACCTCTCAAGCAGGTACTTCTGTAAGAGCCTGAAACTCCCTGTCTATGGGGCTGCAGAGTAGTGTAGTGGGTTGGAATCAAGACTGACACAGTGTTAAACCACACTGAAAACGCAAAGCAGGCTACACAGGAGTCGAGCCTGGTAAACCAGCCCTTTGTACTCCATTTCATTTTGTACAAAGGGTCTGGCCGTTGACATTCATGTATTGGATTCGGACCAAGCGAATCCGAGCCAATCAGCGAACAGAGGGAGTGTAAAAGTGACCGATGACATTGACTTTGTGTGCTACATTTGAATTGTAGTGTGTAGGTAGAGTAATTGCATACATGACAACCAGATGTTAGCGACTGGGTAAAGGCAGAGGCACTTGTTTTAAACTTCAGCAGAGTCCACACCTCCATGGAGAAATCATTTCTCAATACAGCATGGCCAGACCCTCTGTACAAAATGAAATGAAGTATGGGTGGCTGATTTACCAGGCTAGGTCAGACACTCTGTACAAAATGAAATGAAGTACGGGCTGGTTTACCAGGCTACACAGTAGCCACCAGGGAGCAGTCGAAACCTCCATCAGGGCCCCCCTCAGGGATGAAATTAGACTTGAACTCTCAAGCAGGTACTTCTGTGAGAGCCTGAAACTGCTGGATGGCTGTTACAATGATGGATGACTCATATACGGCATGTGTGGCAGACTAAAACATGCTCCAGCTAGACATTTATTTATGTATTTTGCAATGCCCTGTGCAGTGAATAGAGTGAGGGAATTATAAGCTACAGAAGTTGAAATATACCGGAAGGCTTAAATTAGGGCTGGGCGATATGGCTGAAATCTGTATCACGATATAAGTGTTTCATATCAGTCGATATCGATAATTATTGAAACATTGTGTGACCTATTTAAAATAAGTAACAGGAGGAAAAAAAATCTAAATTTAAACATTTTTATTTTTAACTTAACCTTCCTCTGACAGGCAATAAGCATTCAGGCAAAATGACTGTCAACACACGTTCAATGTTACGATCACAATGAAAACTGAACAATTATCAATAAGCTAATAAAGTGCTTAACAAAGCTGAAGTGTTATAAAGACATGTGCAAAGTGTTAAATGTAAACATAGTGAAACCTGATACCTGAGAAGAACTATCATATATGTATATAGCTTTACTTCATAATTTGCAGACATTTGTCTGACTACGATGAGATTTGTAAACTCCAAAAAAGCTCCCATACTGGTGAGCAGACCTTTCTGTTCTTAGGGCTCATTCACACCGAACTCTCACACACACACTGCATATTCAGCGCGTGGCCGTTTTCTGTCCGTATTCGTTTAGAATGCATGTTAACAAATTAGACTCTTCACACCGCACGCGTGGTCTGGGCGTATTCTGTCCCTATACAAACATACTGTATACTGATACGCGCTGTACACGCTCAAGTTGGTGTGAATGAGCCCTTATCCACATTTTCCTCGCTCGTCGCAGTGGCACTCATCTTCCTTTCTTGACCATGCTGTTTCTGGAAAAAAACACGACTACGAGACAAGAGATGGCGCAACCAAACGCGATACTGTGACATGATTGGCTATTAGCGTGTCACTCCCCATACGTTGCTAGGCTACAGAGGACGAGTGCCTTTGCTCATGCAACCAACCTTGCTTCGCAACAAAGATTTTAAGCGGCGCTAAATCAGAGAGGGCTCTGACTAAACTTACGCCGTTTTCTTAAAAAAAAAAAAAAACATTCTATCGAAACATTCTATCGAACGCATTTTCTATTGTTATCGAGTAGGTGTCTATCGAGATACATATCGTTATCGTTTTATCGCCCAGCCCTAGCTTAAATTAATCAACAGTGGTGCTGGTGTCTTCATTTGTCAACTAATTACTGTTGCCACGAAGCGAATTAATGAAGTGTTAGAAGCTTTATAGCGAAATTCAACTGTTACCTTACCTTGACTTTAAAATATGATAAACGTTATCTGTCGGTAACAGTATAATGTTGGTGCTGCCACTGGAAAAAAAAGTTATTTCATAGTGCTTGGATGTCACACCAAAGGGCAAATGCTTCTTCACACAGATTTGGTCATTCCCATAATGCAACAGAAGAACATCTGAAAGGCTCCAATAGGCTCTATGCCTGTTCACATTTGCACCAACTCAGGAAGTGGCCCAGTGAGTGTATTTCCCCAATATCTAATTAGCACTATCTGGCTTAATCTAATTCTCAACTCAATGCTTAAATAAATTGGAAATTGGAAATTATTCAACACAGAGACAAGACAGTTAATGCAACTAACTGTACCATCGACCTAACTTTAATCACAGGAGAAGAAAGACTCTACCTCTACCACAAAGCTCACAAGCCAATAATGGCTTAAGAGCAGACGCTGAAAAGGTCAGTGGTGTGCTTCACTATTTAGGCTATAGTTCAGTGACCGCTAGGAACACATTTATTCGTTTGGGCAAAGGTGGACAAGGCAAAGGTGTCAATCCTGGCTTTAGAAAGTATAACTATTCTGTGTCCCCTTAGCTTGCTGCGTCCTCCTTGTTGTAAGTCGTTTTGGATAAAAGCGTCTGCTAAGTGGAATGTGACGTAAAAGTAACCGATTTGTCTTAAAAAGCCTGCCGTGTATTTCACCCGCATGTGCACTGAACACAGATGTTTTCGCTTGCTCACAAAATGGCTGGATCTAATATACAATTACAAAGAGGGTAGAGAATGCACAGAGAGGCTGAATCGATGATTTCATAAATCTGTATTGAATGAATAAGCCAAAAACAATACAGTCCTGCAGAAAATACGGAAACGAAACAAACATTTTGGATCTTTTGGATTTTGGATGGTTTTTTTTTTTTTATAACTTTCTGAAGCTGGGATTGACTGACACCTCTGGGGTAAGGATGCATAGACCAGAGGGCTTATGCATATTACACACACACACACACACACACACACACAAGCACAGCACATGTTAATATGCTTCTTAATACAGTTAGCCAGCTCTAAAACAAAACACAAAAGAATAATGCTGTGTACAACATAGTATGATGTGGTGTGATTTGCTACATTGATAAAGTATTATAGTATTATTAAAGTAAGTAAAATGTAAGAAAATGTGAAAGTCATCCAAGTATTCAGATTACAATACTAGATAATAGATTGAGTAATGTAACTAGGGCTGGGCGATATGGCTGAAATCTGTATCACGATATAAGTGTTTCATATCGGTCGATATCGATAATTATTGAAACATTGTGTGACCTATTTAAAAGTAACAGGAGGGAAAAATCTATTCATTTTTATTTTTTTAACTTAACCTTCCTCTGACAGGCAATAAGCATTCAGGCAAAATGACTGTCAAAACACGTTCAATGTTACGATCACAATGAAAACTGAGTGATCCGAGAAAGCTCCGGCTGTCTGAACAGTGTGAACACATTAGGATAAGTGGTTTTGATAAAGTGGTATTGTATCATTGAAAATATATCGATATGGCGATATAGTGTCAAATACATATCGATATAAATATTACGATACGATATTACGATAATATCGATATATCGCCCAGCCCTAAATGTAAC
>CM050220.1:7970000-7977500 GCA_027475355.1 Coilia nasus | reverse complement strand
GGCTGTCTATCCTTCCGTCTAACCATCCCATCTATCTATCCATCCATCCATCCATCCATCCACCAATGTATCTAGCAATGTAGCCATCCATTTATGCATTGGTTGTGTGTGTGTGTGTGTGTGTGTGTGTGTGTGTGTGTAGTTCAGATCTACAGCTGCACAGGTGCTGTGTGTTGGCTCCCAGCCAGCCTCCCAAGTGCACATCAGATCCAATTAGATGTACACAGAAATGGAATGGATGCGCTTCCTGACTCTGTGTGTGTGTGTGTGTGTGTGTGTGTGTGTGTGTGTGTGTGTGTGTGTGTGTGTGTGTGTGTGTGTGTGTGTGTGTGTGCGCGTGTGACACAGATGCAAACACATGCTAGCAATCACACACAAGCACACGAAAATTAATGCAGAAAAATATTTGGGTGCGGCATGTAAAACACTTCATAATAAGAGGCTGATATCTTAGTCTGTGTGTGTGTGTGTGTGGTGTGTGTAGTGTGTAGTGTGTGTGTAGTGTGTGTGTTACTGCTCTGGTGTAAAATCTCTAGCCAGTGTCACTGCACTACCGAGCACAACTCACACAGATAATACTGCTACTTGCTGATGAAGCAAAAACTCCGCTGCTCTCAATTAGCATTCACACCACGTTCACCTCTCTCTCCCCTTCACACACACACACACATACACACACAGTGAGCGAGAGAGAGAGAGAGAGAGAGAGATAGAGCAAGAGAGAATGTCACCACTACACCGCTACATAATACCACACCTCTACATCAGCGTCTTTGCTTCAAACTTTGACCACAGCGAGCCTGTGTGTGTGTGTGTGTGTGTTTGTATAAGTGTGTGCATGTCTGTGTGTGTGTTTGTTATCTGTGTGCGTATGAGAAGGGGGAATGTTTTGAATGTATGTGTCTCCACACAAACTGCAAGTCTCCATTTGGTGTGTGTGCGTTTGTGTGTCTGTGTGTGATAGCCATGTCCTGAATTCTATCCATCACTCTTCCTGTGACAAACAGACCCCATATCCTGTCGGTTCTTGGCACACACACACACACACACACACACACACACACACACACACACACACACTCCTGAGGGATTCTGCAGAGACTGCATCTCAAGGTCAGACCTAAACACACACGCCTGCTATGTGCTAGGGTATGGATTTGCAAATGTGAATAAGTGTGCATGTGTGTGTGTGTGTGTGTGCGTGTATGTGTGCTAGGGCATGGATTTATAAATGTGAATATGTCTGCAGATCTAAGAATAGCAGTAATATGTCTTACTTCAGTGACCATACTTCAGTCAATATGACGGACAGTACATTATCTTAATCCACACTCTGTCTCTCTCCCTCTCTCTCTCACACACACACACATACACACTCACTCTCTCTCACACACACTGCCAATCCACACACACACACACACAACCTAGCATTCCAGAGCTTTGCCGGGATCTCTCTTTACTCTAGTGCTCACCCATTGGTCAACCTTCCTCCCAGGCAACACACACACACACACACACACACACACACACACTTGGCCAGCAGCCAGAGCACCAGGACACACAGCAGAAGGCTGATGGTTGTTTTTTTCCCTCTCTTTTAAAAAGAGGGAACACTCCCTTATACGTCTAGTCCACACACACACACACACACACACACACACGCACACACACACACACACACACACGCGCACACGTATGCCAGCAGGAAACACACACACACACACACACACACACACACAAACACACACACAAAATCATGTCTTGCTAAAACTGCCTGGCAATAGTGTATTGCTGCATTGCACATGTGCTGCATTGATGAGCACCACACACACACACACATACACACACACACACACAGCAGTGCACATGCATATGTGGTAATCTGCACATAACTGCACAATAGCTGAACCAGCATTCTCCTGACAGACAGACAGACCAACAGCCAGGCAGACAGACAGACCCTCTCTCTCTCTTACACGCTCTCTCTCTCACACACACACACTGAAAGAATGCCCTACAGTTCCTGCCTTACTGTTATACCACTAATCATTAATGAATGATAAATAAAGGTCAACAAGCTGCAGGGTTCTTGATATTGTGCGCGCCTGTGTGTGTGTGTGTGTGTGTGTGTGTGTGTGTGTGTGTGTGTGTGTTTGCTCACACGGTCAGAAAATTACACATTGAAAGCCTACAGAGCCAGCAGTCTTACGGTGGCCGGCTGATGTGTAATCTCCCTAGAAACCGTCCGATTCTTCTACGAGAGGTGTGCATGCGCATACACCTTTCCACAACCGGAGTGGGTAGAATCGGTTGCCATGGCACCCGCATGCTCCACGGTATCCGGTTTTATCGATCAAACATGGTTGCACACACATCCCTGCTGCGCTCGTGTACCGACCGGTGGCCGAGTGCGCATTGTAAAGGGGTGACACGCACCTCGCCACCGAGAAACCCCGGGAAGCGGCGCGTTCCAGCTCGCGCAAGCAAAGACAGAGAGTGCAAATACAGAACATATCTCAGGGGTTGCTCGCGGCGAGACTAGCTTGAGCTCTACACCTTAAGCTGAACGTCTCATGACCCTTCTCTGCCCGGCGCGCACACACACACGCACACACACAAACACGCACACACACACACACACACACACACACACACACACACACACACACAGGCTTGTGCATACACAGCTTCTTGCAAGCGCCAGGTTGGGAGTGTACCTGCAACATCACACAGTCTACACACGCGTAGCCTACTCACCTTTCACCTGACTCTCGTACTCGGCAACAATCTCCTTGTCCTTCTTGAACTTGGGCAGGTTTGACATGCTTGAATCCTTCAGATCCGGCATTGGGGAGTCCGGGGAGGGTAACCTATCCAAGCGTCCAAATATCTGCCTGCCTGCCTGGCTTTGGCTTTGGCTACAAGTGTGTGTCCCTTCGCGTCTAGGTCGGTCTATGCGCCATGGCAAAAATGCACAATCGCTTCACACACTGTCAGAGCACAGGCTGAGGGCGAGGGTCTGGGCTCTGGGAAGCGTCCGCGGGGAGAGGCGAAGGGATGCAACCGGTGCTATCAGCATTCACCACCCATCCGCTGCTTACGCGCCTGGAGGTCCGCCCAGGCTCTGCCGTGCAGCACCTGTGCACACGAGATGCCAACCCCCGTCGAAATAAACCCAGAACCGAACAGAACGAGCTTGCTCGGTGATTAGCCTTGTTTTGGGTCACACACGCACGTTAGTACACTCACACCGCGGAAGTGAGACGTGCTTCATTACACCAGGTCCCTTCTTTGCTTAGGGTGTGTGTGCGTGTGTAGATGCGTGTGTAACGGGGAGTAGTTCACGCCTCTCTGGCTGTAGCTAACGCGCAACACGCCCATCAATGTTGGTGGAGTGGGGCGGGGTCGCAGCCGTGTCATTTGCATTTTGATTGACGGGATTTTTGTCCAGTAGCAATGTCAGGTAGTGATGCAGCCTGGAGGCATCGCCCTTCAGCTCGAGCATCCAATTTGGAAGATAATTGGCTGATTGGAAAATGGCTCGCTTGATGAGTTCAGTTGCATTAAGGGCGGGCTTTTATTGGACAGTTTCGTCGCAAAATGACATCAGAGCTTCATTCAAACAGATGCAGTTAAAAAAGAATCCCCTGAAATGTCTTCCTTTAAATACCACAAAGATGTATTTCTACACATGATATGAATTTATCACAGAGACATGTCTGTTTATAGGATGCAATTTCTGCAATGTGTTTTTTGTAACTCAGTTACCACAATTATTAGGTGCCTGACTATCATCATTGCCAAATAACTAAAATATGATTAACATAGTAATTAGCATCTTTGTAAAGAGAAAGAGAGGTGTGTGTGTGTGTGTGCGCACATGAGAGAGAGCGGGAGAGAGAGAGAGAGAGAGAGAGAGAGAGAGAGAGAGAGAGATGTTTCATCCTCATGGTGTTGTGCTTGAAAATCACCAGGTCTGCATCAGTCTGTCCTACAGTACATCCACACATCTATCCCTCCGTTCATTCATCTTTACATCCTTGCATCCATCTGTGCATCCATCCAACCATCCATCCACCTATCCATCCATCTGTGCATGTATCCATCCGCCCATCCATCCATCCACACATCTATCCTTCCATCTCTGCATGTATCCATTCGTCCATCCATCCTTGCATCCTTGCATCCATTCATAAATACATCCCATACATCCCCTATCATCCATCCATCCATCCATCCATCCATCCATCCATCCATCCATCCATCCATCCATCCATCTATCTATCTATCTATCTATCCATCCATCCATCCATCCTTGCATCCATTCATAACTACATCCCATACATCCCCTACCATCCATCCATCCATCTATCCATCCATCTTGCTTTATTTACAAATCTATCCATCTATTTGTAACTCATGACATGACAAGGTATCCCCTTAAACTAAAGGCTACTGTAAGATAAGGTGAGACCAGATGAAGAGACCAAAAATCGTTAAAATCGTTAAGATATGGCCTGGTGTAGTGTGACTGCTGTCCCAGCTGAGACATGAGGACACTCAGGGGAAGGCAGAGGAAAAGGAGACATACTGTATGCAACACGCTGTTCCCTCCATCCATCCCTCCATCCATCCACCTATCCATCCATCCATCCATCCATCCATCCATCCATCCATCCATCCATCCATCCATCCATCCATCTTGCTTTATTTACACCTCTATCCATCTATTTGTAACTCATGACATGTGAAGGTATCCCACTTAAGTAACAGCTACAGAAAATATCACTAAACTCAAAGATGCTGTCCCAGATGAGACATGTGGACACTTAGGGGAGGGTGGAGGAAGAGGAGGCATACTGTATACATCACACTGTTCCCTCCATCCATCCATCCCTCCATTCATCTATCCATCCATCCATCCATCCATCCATCTATCCCTCCATCCATCCATCCATCCCTCCATCCATCCATCCATCCCTCTTTATTTGCACCTCTATCCATCTATTTGTAACTCATGACATGTGAAGGTATCCCCTTTAAGTAAAGGCTAGTGTATGGCAGATAAGTATGATAGTATGACTGCTGTCCCAGCTGAGACATGTGGACACTCGGGGGAGCGGGGAGGAAGAGGAGACATACTGTACTGTAGGCAACACGCTGTGCCCTGGAGGAGCATGTCTCTCCTGCCAAAACTCCAACCGTGTCCCTAATGTGCTCCTGTGTGAGCTGTTAACTCTGACAAATGCCCAGCCCTAGCTCTCATATGTTCTCTCTGGGGGCTAATGTCTGAGAACGCTTTTGCTGTCCAGCTAGCAGACACACACACGCACACACACACACACACACACACACACACGCACACACACACACACACACACACACACACACACACACACACCCTTCTGCGACGACACACTCACACTAGCCCATAGCGTCTGTCTGTCTGTCTGTCTGTCTGCTAACAGCACACTAGCACATAGTGTCTGTCTGTCTGTCTGCTAACAGCACACAAGCTTATTCTGTCTGTCTGTCTGTCTGCTAACAGCACACTAGCCCATAGTGTCTGTCTGTCTGTCTGCTAACACCACACTAGCCCATAGTGTCTGTCTGTCTGTCTGTCTGTCTGTCTGTCTGTCTGTCTGTCTGTCTGTCTGTCGGTCTGTCTGCTAACACCACACTAGCCCATAGCGTATGTCTGTCTGTCTGCTAACAGCACACTAGCTCATACTGTCTGTCTCTCTGCTAACACCACACTAGCCTATACTGTCTGTCTGTGGAACCAAGGTCTTTCTGTGCAGTCCAGATCCAGCCTAGAACTCATGATCTCACAGTGACTCCAGTATGCGAGACAGAAGTGCTACAAAGTCAGCTAAAAGCTGAGGTGTCGGGAGGGAGGTTTACTAATGTTCTGCGCCGAGCTGTGCTATGTATTACATCTGCTAAGACCAAGCTAGCCCATACGGTCTGTGTGGTAACAGCACACCATCTTCTGCCTTCTGTCTGTCTGTCATTCTTACACTGGTGTCTGCAGGTCAGAGTCAATGTGCTGTCTGATTACCAAAACCTTACCGTACCATTATTGCTTTATGTAATGATTTTAGTGTGTGTGCGTAAAAGTGAGTAATTGTTTGTGTGTGTGTGAGTGTGTGTGTGCGTGTGCATGTGTATGTGTGTGTGGGGTTGTGTGTGTGCATGTGTGTGTGTGCACGTGAGTGGCACACTTAGGCACATGTGTGAATGCATGCATGTGTGTGTGTGTGCACATATGTGTGTGTTTGTGTGTGTGAGAAAGAAACAACTTGTTAAGAAATGCTTGGATGAAATAACTTCATCCATAAAGCGGTCTTAATCAAAGCAGCTATGAAAATGGGCCTTTTGAAAGACAATGATAATAATACCCCTTAATAACCCCCCCTCCGCCTCCCCCTCCCCTCCCACCCCCATCCCATAATCATAATGTCGCTCATTATGGTCTGTCTGTGCCCTCTGTCAGTGTGGAGCCCCTGCAATGGCCCTGCTGTCCCCCGCGCCGTACGGAGGCCCTGGCCCACGCCGGCCGTGGCAGAGGCCCAGGAGGGGGAGCAGATGTCGGGGAGACAGAGAACACACACTGCCAGGACAGATCCAGACTCCTGTCTCCACTGTGTGTGTGTGTATGTGTGTAATTGTGTGTGTGTGTGTGTGTGTATGTGTGTGTATGTGTGTGCGTGTGTGTGTGTATGTGATCGGCTATGCCTGGTCCTGTGTCAAAGTGTCCTTTTAGAGTAAGACACACACCAACTGGGGTGGTGCTGCTACAAATGTTTGGTCCTATCAAAATAGTACAATACAATTTGGGCCCCTTTTAATAATGATGCTGATAGTGTCGCACACTTAGGGCGCACCGAAAGAAGGTTCTGGATGGTAGCTATTGCCACTGGTTGTGTGTATGCATGTATGCAGGCAGCTATATACTGTACCTGTCTGCACCTGTATTGCATTATAATTGATCTTGTGGTTGATATGTGTACAGTACGAGTCTGCCTGCCTCTATCTGAACTGCATCCATATCTGTGTGTGTGTATGTATGTGTGCATCTGCTTACCTCTATACCTGTTAGTATTGAACAGTATCTCTGTCTGTGGCTTTTATGCAGCAGGTAGATCTGTCTGAATGTATATGTATTTATTTGGCACTGCCACTCTGTCTCTGTTAGGGCTCCAAGTACTGCTTCTGACAGCTCGGAATGTAAATTGCAAGTGACTGAATGGAATATCATTTCAATCTCAGCCCCTCCTGGGTGTTCTTGGCGACTGAGGAAGAGATGCATTGTGGGCGATGAGCATGAGGTGGGGGGTGGGGGGCAGCAGACCCACGGGAGATTCTTAGCATAATATTGACAGTTCACCAGCACAGCATTCTCAGCCCTATAGCCCTATAGCTTGCTGGGGTTTCTATGAAGGTCTGGAGCTAAAGACATCCATCCAGCCGTCCGTCTCTCCGTCTCCTGCTCTGAGG
>CM050220.1:7962500-7965000 GCA_027475355.1 Coilia nasus | reverse complement strand
TTTATCGATTCTCTTATCGATTCTCATTTGGAAAAAAAAAGGAGAACAAACATGTCAATTAGCATCAACCTTGTTTAGTTTAGAAGTAACATGACCTTATAAACCCAACAATGAGGTCAAAAGAGGCCCACAGCCTAGATAATAATAACAAAATAAATATTCTTCTATAGAAAATAATGCCATGTTTCCTGCTGACTGCACGTCGTTACACATAACTTGCGTAACTTGCGTAAGATACGTGACGTTAGTCATGCCTGCTGGAACTGATAAGGGGATCATTTGCAAAACTGGCAAAAGATTCCAAGGCATTGAAACGCAGGGAAGATACCCATCCCTATCTACATGATAAAACAGCAGGCATGATGGCAGGCATAGGCATAGGTCTCCTGCAGACTCATGCTGAGAACCCAAGCTTAAATTCTGCACACACACACTTTTCAATATCAGTGTGTAGTCCTGGATGATTTTCCCTGCATTGATTACATTGAAATAGACACCAAGCCTCACATAGTGACTCTGCCTCTTACCTTCCTGTCCCTCAGTGCTGTGTGTGTGTGTGGGGGTGTGTGTGTGTATGTGTGTGTGTTTGTGTGTGTGTCTGGGTGTATGAGAAGAAGTAGTACTTAGATGTTTACTTTTTTTTTGCACAGCAGTTCTCACAGCACTGATTAAATTAGATAGATAGATAGATAGATAGATAGATAGATAGATAGATAGATAGATAGATAGATAGATAGATAGATAGATAGATAGATAGATAGATAGATAGATAGATAGATAGATAGATAGATAGATAGATAGATAGATAGATAGATAGATAGATAGATAGATAGATAGATAGATGTTTTGATCCTGAAGGAAATTCCAGAATTAACCAGTAAAAAGTGTGTTAAAGGTAAGGAGCAAAGGTTCCTATATTTGCAGGTACAGTATGTAACGTTACAGTACATTACAGTATGCAATATTCTCCCTTCATTATCACAATGACGGCCATACTTTACTTACAAATATGGTAAATGTTTCATCATTGTTTTCTGTCAGCAGTGTATTGTGCTGCTTTTGTGCTGATTGTGTTGATTTATCAGAGTGAGGAACTAAAAGCGGGCGGCAGATAGCCGCCAGGAGGTTGGGAGGTGCCTGCGAGGGATGTTAAAAAAAAGCTAGTGACTACTGCAGTGCTCTAATCATTATAGTTGCATGAGTCTGTGTGTGTAGGGTGTGTGTGCGTGGGTCTGAAGTGTCCCCACCCCAGGAAACTTACTTAAGGCACAAGGATACAAGGATACAAGGAGTTTTATTTGTCACATGCATAGACATACTGGGTAGTAGGACATGCAGTGAAACTGCATGGGGAGGGGGGAAGACTGTGCATGGGGAGGGGGGAGTAAAGTGCGTAATAATAATAATAATAATAATAATACATATGTTTTATATAGCGCTTTTCAGGACACTCAAAGACGCTTTACAAAGGACAGTACAGAACACACAGTATTGGGACAAACAGTACATAAGGACAGTACAGACACACAATATTGGGACATACATTACATATAGTACATAGAAACTGTGAAGACAGTGACATCAAGACAGGGAGGATACAAAGGGGTACAGCAGATTAGGGTGAAGGGAACTGGTGATGTTGGTGGTACTGGGAAAGAAGACTCAGGTGTAATAAGTGGTTTGAAAGAGGTGGGTCTTGAGGTTCAGTTTGAAAGATGGTAGTGAATCAGATTCTCGGATGGCTAGGGGGAGGGAGTTCCAGAGGGTGGGGGCGGCGATGGTGAAGGCTCTGTCCCCCAGGGTGCGGTACTTGGTTTTGATGATGGGAGTGAGGAGGTTGGCATCCGAGGAGCGTAGACGGCGAGGGGGGGAGTGGCGGTGTAGGAGATCGGTGAGATATGGGGGGGCAAGGTTATTGAGGGCTTTGTAGGTGATGAGGAGAATCTTGAACTGTATACGTTGTTTGATGGGAGAATGCATTTGGGGGGGATGACTACCATAAGAAGGGCAGAGGTAGAAAAAAAGGTGAAGGGGGGTGGGACATGTATCTCCTTGTGTGTGAAGTCTGTGTTTCTCTACACCGCTGTTAGCTTACAATGTATTATGTCCTCCTTTTGTAAGTTGCTTTGGATAAAAGCGTCTGCTAAGCATAATGTAATATATGTTTTTTTGTGCTTGCATGCTTTATTGTTTAAATACCAGTTTTTTAACTATCACTAATTAAAAGCTAACACTCACAAAAGTGTTATTTGAAAGGGTTATTGTATAGGGATGTTAAGACTTTCATTTAGTATATTATTTTGTACCAGTAGCCCTCAGTACAGACTCTCATCCTTCAGGTAGCCCTCAGTCTGAAAACCTTTGAAAACCCCTGCTCCAAGTCAAAGTGGTGGTAGCATAACCATACGTGCAGCAGCGTAATCTACCATGTGTCCACTAGAGGGCGGTATTACACAACCCGTCTCCTGTATTTATTCGGCGGGTCAATGTGACTGGTATG
>CM050220.1:7932500-7937500 GCA_027475355.1 Coilia nasus | reverse complement strand
TGACTGAGAGCTTGCAGTAAGCACAATTAACCAATCAGATAACAGTAACCAGCAGGAACTATATTTTGTGTGCATTACAGTAACATATTCAGAATATTCTGTGTGATTATTACAATGACCTCAAGATGGCACTGTAAAAAATAATCTTAAAAGTGGTTATTAATAATCTTAAAAGTGGTTATTAATAATCTTAAAAGTGGTTATTAATAATCTTAAAAGTGGTTATTAATAGTCTTAAGAGTGGTTATTAATAATCTTAAAAGTGGTTATTAATAATCTTAAAAGTGGTTATTAATAATCTTAAAAGTGGTTATTAATAGTCTTAAGAGTGGTTATTAATAGTCTTAAGAGTGGTTATTAATAATCTTAAAAGTGGTTATTAATAATCTTAAAAGAGGTTATTAATAGTCTTAAGAGTGGTTATTAATAATCTTAAAAGTGGTTATTAATAATCTTAAAAGTGGTTATTAATAGTCTTAAGAGTGGTTATTAATAATCTTAAGAGTGGTTATTAATAATCTTAAAAGTGGTTATTAATAATCTTAAAAGTGGTTATTAATAGTCTTAAGAGTGGTTATTAATAGTCTTAAGAGTGGTTATTAATAATCTTAAAAGTGGTTATTAATAATCTTAAAAGTGGTTATTAATAGTCTTAAGAGTGGTTATTAATAATCTTAAAAGTGGTTATTAATAATCTTAAAAGTGGTTATTAATAATCTTAAAAGTGGTCATTAATAGTCTTAAGAGTGGTTATTAATAATCTTAAGAGTGGTTATTAATAATCTTAAAAGTGGTTATTAATAATCTTAAAAGTGGTTATTAATAGTCTTAAGAGTGGTTATTAATAGTCTTAAGAGTGGTTATTAATAATCTTAAGAGTGGTTATTAATAATCTTAAAGTGGTTATTAATAATCTTAAGAGTGGTTATTAATAATCTTAAGAGTGGTTATTAATAATCTTAAGAGTGGTTATTAATAGTCTTAAGAGTGGTTATTAATAATCTTAAAAGTGGTTATTAATAATCTTAAGAGTGGTTATTAATAATCTTAAAAGTGGTTATTAATAGTCTTAAAAGTGGTTATTAATAATCTTAAAAGTGGTTATTAATAGTCTTAAGAGTGGTTATTAATAATCTTAAGAGTGGTTATTAATAATCTTAAGAGTGGTTATTACAGTTTTTGCCCATTGCTTAAACACATTTAGCAAAATTTGGCTCGCTGTGCCAAAATTCTACACCCAAGCACATAGGACACAACACTTGGGAATAAACCATTCACATCTATGTCAAATTGAAACTCTGCAATCAAAACCTAACAATCCTTTGTCAAAATGTCACTCTGATGACAAAATTGCCCACACTTGCATCTTATAAAAACACTGTCACATCAGCAGCAACACACTAGTCTACTTTATATAAAACACTGTTTTTTGTATTTAGAATAGATGTGTTTTGCCAATGATACATCTGTATTTCATTTTTGAACGAAGTGTCTTATGTATGAAATAGTGTGTAGTGTGCAGGAGCAAGTGTGTTGCAAAAAGGAGCAAGTGTGTTGCAGAATTGCAACTAAAGTTTAAATCAGCGCTTTTGTTTAAGGTATGGTTACACTGTGTTTAAGGCATGGTAACACAACTTCACGTTATGTTACTTTGGTTTAAGCATATGTTTATTGCGTTCAAGCAATGGGCAAAAACTGTAATAATCTTAAAAGTGGTTATTAATAATCTTAAGAGTGGTTATTAATAATCTTAAAAGTGGTTATTAATAGTCTTAAAAGTGGTTATTAATAATATTAAAAGTGGTTATTAATAGTCTTAAGAGTGGTTATTAATAATCTTAAGAGTGGTTATTAATAATCTTAAGAGTGGTTATTAATAATCTTAAAAGTGGTTATTAATAATCTTAAGAGTGGTTATTAATAATCTTAAGAGTGGTTATTAATAATCTTAAGAGTGGTTATTAATAATTTTAAGAGTGGTTATTAATAATCTTAAAAGTGGTTATTAATAATCTTAAGAGTGGTTATTAATAATCTTAAAAGTGGTTAATAATAGTCTTAAAAGTGGTTATTAATAATCTTAAAAGTGGTTATTAATAGTCTTAAGAGTGGTTATTAATAATCTTAAGAGTGGTTATTAATAATCTTAAGAGTGGTTATTAATAGTCTTAAGAGTGGTTGGCTACAGAGACTGATGGACGAAACATAGGTGAAAGCAGATGAGGTGAAAACGTGAATGCAGGAAGTGGAAAAACACTTTAGGGGACTTTAGGGGACTTTAGGGGAATTGGCGCATAGCTCTGTAGCAATCCTTCAACAACCCCCCACTCCCCAACACACACACACACACACACACACACACACACACCACTCCCACACACACATACACACACACGCACCACACATGCACAGCCACACACACATACAATTTCTGATATTGTCTAAAATTCATCTGACTATGTGATTGACTGCAATCATGATGTTTTTCTGTAGTAAATGAGGTGAAAGTAAATGAGGTGAGTTGTGTCATGCAAACGTAAGTGGAAAAAAACTGAGTTTAGGGGAATTGGTGCGTAACTCTGTAGCAATCCTGCATCACCCCCCCCCCCCCCCCCCCAAACTCACACACACACACACACACACACACCACACACACACACCCTTCAACCCCCCCACACACACACCCACACACACACCCCCCACAAACCCCCCCCCCCCCCCCCACACACACACACACACACACACATACAGACCACCTACCCAATTTCTGACGTGCCTAAAAATCATCTGACCATGTGATTGGCGGTTAGGAGAGGTGACCTTGAGTCCCTGTGTGCCCTGCATGGTAATGGATGCACAACGGCGCTGCAGTTCAGCATGACTGATGAGAGAACAGCATGAAAGAACAGTCGTACAACCCACAAATCTACTCAAAACTGCATTCAAAATGCACAGCGTGCGTATGGCTCTACCTTAATGGCAGAGCGGTCACAAGTAACGCAGATTTATACACTACTACAATCAATCCCAAATCCGTGTGTGCATGAAAATGATCATGCCAAGTGCTCTCGCCCATATACACACAGAACATAAAAACACACACAAAAATACCACATACGCGTAAACAATGACAGCATGTCGGATGGGGGAAGTGATGAGAAATATTAAGCAGCATAGACTGTGCAGATGCATGCTCGGTTTAAAGGCTGCCTGATTTGATGGTGAAGTGTAGTCATCTGCATAATTCCATGTCTGATTGAACTGGCCTCATCTTGTGTCCTATTCTACTTTTATGTGTGTGTGTGTGTGTGTGTGTGTGTGTGTGTCTGTCTGTGAATATATATGTCTGTATATGTCAGTGTGTGTGTTGGCGTGTGTGTGTATGTGAGTGAGTTTGTGTGAGTGGTGTGTGTGTGAGTGGGAGTGTGTGTGTGTGTGTGTGTGTGTGTGTCTGTGTGTGTGTGTCTGTGTGTGTGAGTGGGTGTGTGAGTGTGAGTGTGTGTGAGTGGGTGTGTGTGTGTGTGTGTGTGTGTGTGTGTATCTGTCTGTGAATATATATGTCTGTATATGTCAGTGTGTGTGTTGGCGTGTGTGTGTATGTGAGTGAGTTTGTGTGAGTGGTGTGTGTGTGAGTGGGAGTGTGTGTGTGTGTGTGTGTGTGTGTGTGTGTGTGTGTCTGTGTGTGTGTGAGTGGGTGTGTGAGTGTGAGTGTGTGTGAGTGGGTGTGTGTGTGTGTGTGTGTGTGAGTGTGTGGGCACATGTGTGTGTGTTAAGTGTCATTCACAAGGCTCAGAGATGAGAAATGACAGTTGATGATGGACAAGGGGAGGAAAGGCGTGTGTGTGTCTGTGTGTGCCTGTGTGTGTGTGTGTGCGTGTGTATATGTCTGTGTGTGTGTGTGTGTGTGTGTGTGTGTGTGTGTGTGTGTGTATGCGTGTGTGTGTGTGTGTGTGTGTATGCGTGTGTGTGTGTGTGCGTATGTGTGTGTATATGTCTGTGTGTGTGTGTGTATTATGTGTGTGTGTATGTGTGTGTGTGTATGTGTGTATATGTGTGTGTGTGTGTGTGTGTGTATATGTGTGCATGTATATGTGTGTGTGTGTGTGTGTGTGTGTTTGTGTGTGTGTGATGGAGTAGGAGAGAGAAGCTCTTTGAGATTTCAGGGATGGCTGTAAGGTAATTGAATGAACAGATAAGAGGATGGCGGCTGATCTCTTCCTCTCTCTTTCATTCTCTCCCTCTCTTTCTCTCTCCCTCTCTCTTTCATTCTCTCCCTCTCTTTCTCTCTCCCTCTTTCTCTCTCTTTCTCTCTCTCTCTCTGTGTCTGTCCATTATCGGTCTCCTGCCAGTCTGCCAGTCCTGCGGTGTGCTGTTCAAACACACTTTGGCTGGCTGCAAAGTGACTGTCACACCCTTTTTGAGCTTGTCACCTACACACACACACAGACACACACAGAGACACACACATAGACACACACAGACACCCATAGACACACAAGGACACAAAGACACGGACAAACACACACACGCACAAAGACACAGACACACACACACACAAGGCAAGGCAAGGCAAGGCAAGGCAAGTTTATTTGTATAGCGCATTTCATACACAACGGCAATTCAATGTGCTTCACAAAAATAAAAGCAAAGGACAATATATAAAGGCATAAAAGATAAAGTAATTGTAGAAGCATAAAAGCTAAAACAAGTGTAAAAGCATACAAGTAAAATCAATATGTGGTAGAAGCATAAAAGGTAAAACAAGTGTAAAAGCAAACAAGTAAAATCAATATGTAGTATGAGAAGTCACCCCACCGGGACTCGAACCCTGGTCTCCAGGGTACTAAACGGGGGCTCTGACCACAACGGCAACATACACTCAGGTGTCTGTCACACATCTCCCACCATACTTCTCACACAGTGGGTGGACCTCCGATGACCTCATAGCAAGCCATCCCAATTCTGACACCAGTTGTAGCGAAGGGGAGGAGAAGTCACCC
>CM050220.1:7867500-7877500 GCA_027475355.1 Coilia nasus | reverse complement strand
CCAGTCACCACAACTGGCTATGTTTTGTTGTGGGATGA
This sequence comes from Coilia nasus, assembly GCA_027475355.1. NCBI lineage: Eukaryota > Metazoa > Chordata > Actinopteri > Clupeiformes > Engraulidae > Coilia > Coilia nasus. Next base: position 7,877,462 of record CM050220.1, on the reverse strand, counting down.
GATGCAAATAACAACATTAGGGGGGGGATTTTCTCATTTGACTATGAGGATAGCTTTGATAAATAGCGCTGCTTGGGGATTGATATGCTCGTAATGGTAGGAATCAGGGTTGGACACGCATGTTGCTATGGACCCTCTTGACAGTTCGATTTCCCTTGGCGCTGCTTCGGAGGCGGCTGCTGCGAAGGAGGATTTGGAGAGCCCGGACGCTTTGTTACCGTGGGCCCGTTTTTCTGCTTGGCTGGAGTGTGTGTGTGTCGTCACCTTCGACCTAGAGCTTGGACAAGCCATCGAGGTAATATGGCACTGTTATTGGTTGAGAAGAATGTGGCTTTGAATACGAACACCAGCTGACCCGTCAAGTGCACGTCCTAGCAAATAATGTAATGCCCGTGTGCTTTATTTCTAGCTCGTGTATCCTCTTGACGCAAAACTTACGGAGAAAGAGGTAAGCATGTATGTAGCGAAACGTCAAAAATCTAACGTCTCCATTTGCAGTTTCATCACTTGAGTGCTATTTTTGTTACTTGCAGAAAACCAGCATATGTTACCTGGCATTTCCCGACTCCTACTCAGGTAAGCTGTGGCTGTCCTGGGGGCGACTTAGCAGAGTAAGACTGTGTCATCACACACATGTATCTCATAAGCAGCACTGGCCAAAAAGGTTACTAATTTCCACTTTCCACTTTACCATTTCTTTGACCATAGAGAGTATTCTGAAGCACATACATAATGCAGAAATGCAGCCCTTGTTGTATGTGCATGAAGTGCAGAATTGGATTACATGACTGATAATGGAGAGCAACTGACCAGTGCTCCTCTTCTGCCCCAGGTTGCCTTGGAGACACCCAGTTCAGCTTCCGCCTCAGGCATTCTGTGGGCCGTGGCAACCGAGGGACATGGTACGAAGATGGTGACTTATACAACAGGGATGCACCTGTGCCACTGCAGGTGAGAAACACTGTGTGTGTCTGTGTGTGTGTGTGTGTGTGTGTGTGTGTGTGTGTGTGTGTGTGTGTAAATATGAGTGTGTGTAGCATGGTACGAAGATGGTGACTTGTACAACAGGAATGCACCTGTGCCACTGCAGGTGAGAAACACTGTGGGCATGCTTGTGTGTGTGTGTCTGTGTGTATGTAAATATGAGTGTGTGTAGCATGGTACGAAGATGGTGACTTGTACAACAGGGATGCACCTGTGCCACTGCAGGTGAGAAACACTGTTGGCATGGTTGTGTGTGTGTGTGTGTGCGTGTGTGTGTGTGTCTGTGTGTGTAAATATGAGTGTGTGTAGAATGGTACGAAGATGGTGACTTGAACAACAGAGATGCACCTGTACCACTGCAGGTGAGAGGCACTCTGGTTGTTTGTGTGTGTGTGTCTGTGTGTGTGTCTGTGTGTGTGTAAATATGAGTGTGTGTAGCATGGATATATATATATGAAGAGGATGACTAATACAGCAGACATGCACCTGTACCATTGCAGGTGAGAAGCTTTCGTGTGTGTGTGTGTGTGTGTGTGTGTGTGTGTGTGTATGTGTTGATATCCCTTACTCACATCATCTCCATCTGTTTGCCTCTAGAAAGAGCAGTCTCATCTCTATGGCTATGTGTACTTCAGACAAGTCAAAGATGGCTCTGTCAAGCGTGGATACTTTCAGAAGGTGGGTTACGTGTGTGTGTGTGTGTGTGTGTGTGTGTGTGCTGTTGTGTAAGTGGTGCTGGTATACCTGCATTGACACAACTGTGTTTCAACAGACTCTTTTCACACATGAATGTATGGCAACATTTCCTCTTTCTCTCTTTCTCGCTCTCTCTCTCTCTATCATTCACTTGCTCGCTGTCTCCCTCTTTCTCTTTCTCAAATGGTTGTAACAGTGTGGTTGTACAGTGGTTAATAGTGTGACTGTTGGTGTGTGTGTGTGTGTGTGTGTGTGTGCACATACACATATACACGTTTGTATTTGTGTGTCATGGTTGCGTGCAGGTTTGAGAGTTCACGTTAGACTAGAGGCCCTTAGGTCATGGCACTGTAGGATGTGTGGATCTCTATCTCTCTCTATCTCTCTCTGTCTATCGCTCTCTCTCTCTCACTCTCTCTCTCTTTCTGTCACTCACTCTCTTTTTCTCTCTCACTCTCTCTTCCTGACTCTCACTCTTTCTCTCTCTCTCTCACTCTTTCTCTCTCTCGCTCTACTCTAGTCACTGGTCTCCAGGTTGCCATTTAGCCAGCTCTTCCCTGCACTCACTCAATGTCTCTCTCTCTCTCTCTCCCTCTCTCTCTCTCTATCTATCTCTCTCTCTCTCTCTCTCTCACTCTCTCTCCCTCCCTCTCTCTCTCTCTCTCTCTCTCCCTCTCTATCTCTCTCTCTCTATCTGTCTCTCTCTCTCTCTCTCCCTCTCTCTCCCTCCCTCTCTCTCTCTCTCCCTCTCTCTCTCTCCCTCTCTCTCTCTAGTCTCTGGTGCTGGTCTCCAGGTTGCCGTTTCCTCAGCTGTTCCGGGCCCTTCTGCAGGTCGTTGCTCCGGAGTACTTTGAGAAGCAGGAGCCATGTTTGGAGGCCGGTGAGTGAGTCACACACACTCACAGACACACATAAACACACACATACACACACACCTGTACACACTTTACCTTTACCTTCACACACACTTTATTTGCGTGAATACTTGTGTTGTTGCTTAAATACTTACTGTGAGAAGCAGGAGGCTGTTAGGTGAGATTGTTAGCAAGATTAGGCTACACAAAACATGCAGAAATACACGCCGGTCTCTTTACTCCATTGCACGTGTGTATCTGTTCTGTTTTTCACAGCGGTTTTTGTGTATATCTGTGTGTGTGTGTGTGTGTGTGTGTGTGTGTGTGTGTGTGTGTGTGTGTGTGTGTGTGTGTGTGTGTGTGTGTGTGTGTGTGTGTGTGTGTGTGTGTGTGTGTGTGTGTGTGTGTGTGTGTGCATGTGCTTCTCTTGCAGTGTGTAATGAGATTGATCAGTGGCCAGCCCCTGCTCCTGGACAAGTCCTCACCCTGCCTGTGATGGGAGTAGTCATTCAGGTAAGAGCATGTGGTGTGTGTGTGTGTGTGTGTGTGTGTGTGTGTGTGTGTGTGTGCAGGTGTGCATATGAAAGAGAGACAGTGTGTTTTGTATGGCAAAAAGCATTAGTTAGTGAGTATGCATTAGTTAGTGAGTGTGTGTATGTATGTGTGTGTATTACAATGCATATGTGTGTGTGTGTTTTTATCAAACAGGCTGTTTGATAAAGGCTGTCTAAATGTTTTTTTTGTTTGTAAAAAAAAAAAGATAAAATGTCCTCTATGTTTATTATTATTATCAGTAGGCCTTGTGTGTGTTAATGTGTGTTATGAGGTAAGAAGATGCTTAAACAGGACCCTAACTCTAGTGTCTCTCGTCCAGGTCAGGATCCCCGCCAGTGATGACAAGCCTGGGGATAGTCCAGTTACACCCGGCCCCAAAGAGGTTGGTCTTGGGCCTTTGCATTTTTACATTTCTATTACTAGTGTGAATACATGGCTAGGGTTCTGGCCTATGTCTGTCTTTTTGACTGCCTACCTGTGTGTGTGTGTGTGTGTCTGTATGTCGGCCTTTCTGTCTGCGTGTGTGTGTGTGTGTGTGTGTGCGTGCGTGCATGTGTCTGCCTGCTAGTGTGTCTATATTTCTATCTGCCTGTGTGTGTGTGTTTGTGTGGTGTGTGTTTGTGTGGTGTGTGTGTGTGTGTGTGTTTAGGTGAAGTAATACTTTTTTTAATCTTTTTTCCCCAGAATCTTCTACCTGCTCCGATAGTCTTACCCTCCCCCCATGAGCAAGACCTCTTCCAGTAAGAGCTACAGTGCAAATAACCTTGCAGGATACAACATCCCACACACATACACGCACTCACACACTCGCACAGATACACACACTGACACAGATGCACACACACACACACACACACACACACACGCACACACACACACACACACACAGAAGAAGTCACATGGGAATTTAAGTTCTTGGGCCCAGATGAGTTCCATTTGACAAGTGTGCAGTGGTTGTCATGGCAATAGTGCAGGCAGTGTGTTCTGGGTAAACCGATGATGGACAGTAGGTCTGTTGAGCGTGGGACAATATCGGAATATAGATAAGTACAAGATAATGTTGGCTTATAGATGTGTTCATGTTTACCAAGAGTCTGAGAGTACTGAGAGAACCTGAGTACTGAAATTTAAGAATATAAGTTTAAGACATTGACGTTTCTTTTCAAACCCGGATTTATGAACATTATTACTCATGTTATTTACATTTTTAAATGTAAGTTTTCCTTCAGCTAACTAGCTAGCTAAGCATCAGTTATGAGTGTAAGTTTCCTTTCTTATTTGATGTCTTCCCTTCTTTTCTGTTTTTCCTAAAACAGGTATTGTATCTGTTTGTTTTGTCATATGTTAGCTTTGTCAACACTACCTTTCTGAGTCATGCCAATAAAGCTCCTCAGAATTTCAATTTAAATTTGAACATTTGAATTTCAACCTCATATCCTCACTAGTCTGAGGAAACGTTATGGGGTTCCCCCAACTATCTCCCTCCGCTATCCGTCCTACAAACAATCACCCGTTTTTCTGTTTGTTTGTTGTTTTTCCTCTTATTTTTGAACTCCTCCCCAGTCCCAGTGTGTCCTACTTCGTTGGTGTGCGTGTGGATGTTGACCTTTGACCTCCCTCCCAGGTGTTTCCAGTCCATGCTGATCCATGTGCAGATGCTCTGGGAGCTCATGTTGCTAGGCGAGCCCATCGTTGTCATGGCGCCCTCACCAACCATGTGCTCGGAAACGGTGCTCGCCCTGGTCAGGTGTGTGTCCGGGTTTGTTTAGCCCTATTGCAGCCAGTGCTTCCCACTGATTCAGTCCTTTTTCTCTTGTGTGATCTTGTGAAAACAGGATATGAGAAACCTATATCACAGTATGTCGGGTAGAAGATTTGCAAAAGACAGTTTGAAAACAATTTCTGTTGTACAGTGTATGGGCAAAAAGAGAGATTTCTTTTTTTTTTAAACAGGTAAACGGGTGTAAGCTTTTAGTTGATAATGTGATACTCACCAAATTGGTTGAATTTATTTACAGTACAGTAAGATAGTATGGTTAATAATGGAAATGGCTATGTTATAGTAATTTAAATTTTGTGTTATTTCAATTTTGTGAGTCACTTTGGATAAAAGCACCTGCCAAATACCTAAACACAAATTGTTGTAAATGTGTGAAGACCTGAACACAAAGTGCTCTTCTCTGAAGTACTGCTGTAAACTAAACACAAACTGCTGTGTCTGTACAGCTCCATCTCTCCTCTGAAGTACTGCTGTGACTTCAGACCCTATTTCACCATCCACGACAGCGAGTTTAAGGAGTACACCACACGCACACAGGCCCCGTGAGTACCCACCAATCACAGAGCATGTTCTTCTGTAGGTTCCGTAAGCATTGACCTATCGCAGAAGCTGTTGCTGTTAGCAACTTGAGTGAGTACCAGAAAGCACAGTACCCATTACGTTACCAACTGTAGAGTTGCTGTCAGGTAGATGGCTTATAGTGATAAACAGAGACTGCTTGACCATAGCAGTTTAGTACTAACAAATAGTCACTGTTGGCTTTATTTCTGAGTCTGACCTTTTCAGTAGTGTTGCTTTTTGTTCTAGTAACTGAAATTGTCATCCTGGGCAATTTGCAATGTGTCCCTTCAGACCACTTCTCTTTCTGTGTGTGTGTGTGTGTGTGTGTGTGTGTGTGTGTGTGTGTGTGTGTGTGTGTGTGTGTGTGTTTGTGTGTGTTTCTCTCAAGGCCGAATGTAATATTGGGAGTGACCAACCCATTCTTCATTAAGACCTTCCAGTTCTGGCCTCATATTATCAGGCTGGGTGATGTCAAGATGGCAGGTGAGAGACAGAACAGGCTTTTTGGCCCTTCTTGCTTTCTGTACAGACACTATGGCAAACCAATCACAATAGCCTTTAATCCCCAGGTTCCCGCCCCCATTGTCAATATTCTCGCGCGCGAGCAGAAGTCAATTTCGCACGAGCAGAATGTTTTTGTCCCACACGAGAGGAGTTTCTGTGCTCGCGCGAGGGCAGTTCTTCTGCTCTCGCGAGCGTGTTTCATTGCTCACGCGGGCAGTTCTTCTTCTCGTGAATCTTTGGAATCTTTAGGAATTTTGTCCCTATTCTGACGCCACAAGACACCATTCTCCTTTTTTTCAGTATGCAGCTTCACTTTGTTAACTGTTCAGTTGTGTCAATTATACAGTGACAGTTATATATCATAATTGTACATGGCATGGACTTATTTTTACGTTACATTTAGGTGATGCATTTATCCAGAGCAACTAATTTAGTGTATAATATCCACCTAAATGACATGTTAGTAAAGAGGTAATAAATAGGTAATTGATATTTAAAACTAGAAAAGCACTCAGAGAGTGCAGACCTCCACCAGGGCAGCTCAGATCACCACCAAAATCTAATCACTTTTTTGACCTCCATTTTTGACCTACTCTGAAAATGTAATCAAAGTCCACCCATAACCTGTTGAATTATGTTGCTAACTAAAAAACTAACGTTGATGATTACATAACCTCTGCTGGCAGAGGTAATGAAAATAACAGTTAGTTATACTTAATGTGCAACATTAGTTACATATTTATAATCTGTACTTTACTCATTATGCAAACAGAAATAGTAATATCAATCAGTAATATTCGTGTCAATCAATTATCATTCCAGACAAAGCAGCACAGTATCGCTTCTCCCCCGCATGTGTGTTTCAGGTGATTTACCCAAACAGGTGAAGGTCAAGAAACTCGCAAAGCTAAAGAGCCTCGACACCAAACCAGGTAAATACTAATAGTCCAGATCTTAGACACCAAACCAGGTAAATACTAATAGTCCAGATCTTAGACACCAAACCAGGTAAATAGTACCAGTCCAGATCTTAGACTACAAAGGCCAAGCCAAAGACTTTTATCAGTTGGCTAGCACAGTGAGGCATGTCATAGCGCATGATGCACGTCAGGTTACTTTAACGGTTAAAGTCTAACTGTTAAAGTTAACCGTGTCCTGTGTAGTGTCTTATGTTAAAAGATAATAGTACATCTTAGAATACGATGGAAAGTGACACTGAGCATTTTAGAAGCACAGCGTTTGTAGTTGACAAGCATTACAATCCTTTGCAGCTACAGGTGATAGAAAATCAACAGTGGCAGTTGTGAAGAGCTACGGTAGTGATGTCATTGTTTGTCCTCCTGCAGGCATTTACACAGCGTATAAGACATTCCTACACAAGGACAAGATGCTCATCAAACGCCTGCTGAAGGTGCACACATAAATACCTGCACATACGCACGAATACACAGTCACCCACACACACATACACACACTTACCCACACACACTTACCCACACTTATCGACACGCACATACACACACCTACCCACAGGCACACACTAACCGACGGGTACACACACACAGGCCTTCAAACACACACTCAAATACTGCATACCTATTTTAAGATGTGAGATTTATATGACATTTAAATATGTTTGGTGCATGGTCCTTCTTCATTGGTTGCTTTGTCCACGTGCATTGATTCCCATTTCTCTTTTCATTCTCTGTTTCTCTCTTATTCCTCTGTCTCTGTCTCTCTATCTCTCTCTCCCTCTCCCCTTTCTTCTCCCTCTCTCCCTCTCCTCCTCCTTCTCTATCGCTCTCCCTGTCTCTCTCTCTTCCTCCCTCCTTCCCCCCCTCTCTCTCGCTCCCTCCTTCCATCTCTCTCACCTTTGCCCTCTTTTTTGTCAATTTCTCCCTCTTCCCCGTCCCCCTCTATGTCTCTCTCTGTCTCTCCCTCTCTCCTTCTCTCCCCCTCCCCTTCCCCACTCTTATGTCCGTCTCTCCTTTTCTCTCCCCCTCTCCTCTCCTCTCTCTCTCTTTTTCTCCCTCTCTCTTTCTCGCCCTCTCTCCTTGCCTTTCCCACTCTCTCTCTTTCTTACTCCCCCCTCTCTATCCCCCTCTCCTCTCCTCTCCTCTCCTCTCCTCCTCAGGGGATCCAGAAGAAGAGGCCGTGTGAGGTGCAGAGTGCTCTCCTGCGGCGCCACCTGCTGGAGCTGACTCAGAGCTTCATCATCCCTCTGGTGCGGCTCGCTTACGCCGCAGTGTAATGCACACCACACACCACACACACACATACAGACTCTCTCTCTCTCTCTCCACACACACACACACACACACACACACACACACACACACACACAGACTCTCTCTCACACACACACACACACACACACACACACATACAGACTCTCTCTCTCTCGCACACACACGCACACACACACACAGACTCTCTCTCTCACACACACACACACACACACACACAAACACACACACACACACAGACTCTCTCACACACACACACTCACACGCACCATACACACACACACACTCACACACACACACATACACACACACACCCCACACACATACACACACCACACACACACACACACAGGGGCCCTCTCACACATTACATAAGAAACACACACACACACACACACACGCACACACACACACACACACCACACACACACACACACACAGGGGCCTCTCACACATTACATAAGAAACACACACACACACACACACACTTCATCCATCTGTGCAGGAAAAAGTGCTTGTGTGCGTGTGTGTTTGTCTGCTAGAGGTGACCTAGGGTTTTGTCATTCCTTTGTGGTCTACCACCAGTCTGCAGGATGGAGTAATGTAGGCCCTCTGTTCCTCTAACTCTCTCTCTATCTCTCTCTCTCTTTCTCTATTACACAAACACACTCTCTCTCTGTCTCTCTCTCTCTCACACTCTCTCTGTCTCTCTCTCTCTCCCCTTCTCTCACACACTCTCTCTCTATCTCTCTCTCTTTCTCTCACAAACACACTCTCTCTCTGTCTTTCTTTCTCTCTCTCTCCCCCTCTCTCACACACTCTCTCTCTTTCTCTCTTCCTCATTCTCTGTTACACTATATTCACACAAATGCACACACACATACATAATTCTTCTATTCTACTGCCTACCCATATAGCTTAATATCTTTAACAGCATCCTGTAGTTGAGTCAGTGCTGTGTGTAAAACTGTAACATTGAGATTGTGTGTGTGTGTGTGTGTGTGTGTGTGTGTGTGTGTGTGTGTCCCACAGGAGCGATATCTGGCCAGCCTAATGCCTCTTCAGCGCTCCATCTCTCCATGGAAGGTGATTTTTTTTTTTAACCTATGTGTGTGTGCATGTGTGTGTGCATGTGTGTTTGTGTGTGTGCATGTGTGTTTGTGTGTGTGCATGTGTGTGTCACAGAAAAAGGATGATTGTATACAGATAGTGTTGAGAACTAAAGTAATTGCTCACAGTCATGAAAAGCAACTGCAGTGTTGTCAATAATAGTCATTTACGTGTGTGTGTGTGTGTGTGTGTGTGTGTGTGTGTGTGCACGTTTGTATGTGTGTGTGCTTGCATGCGCTCAGACCCCTCCTCAGATCCTAAAGTAATTACTCGCAGTCATGAAAAGCAACTGCAGTATTGTCAATCATAGTCATTTACGTGTGTGTGTGTGTGTATGTGTGTGTGCACATATGTATGTGTGTGTGCACATATGTATGTGTGTGTGCTTGCAAGTGCTCAGACCCCTCCTCAGATCCTAAAGTAATTACTCGCAGTCATGAAAAGCAACTGCAGTATTGTCATTGATGATCATTTACATGCGTGTGTGTGTATGTGTCGGTGTGTGTGTGTGTGTGTGCTCAGACCCCTCCTCAGATCCGCCCCTTTAGTCAGGAGGAGTTTATCAGCACACTGGAGCATGCGGGACCTCAGCTGACCTCGGTGCTGAAAGGGGATTGGCTGGGCCTGTACAGGTAATGCCTTATTTATTAATGTCCACTATGGGCTCATGTC
>CM050220.1:7827500-7862500 GCA_027475355.1 Coilia nasus | reverse complement strand
CTGATGTGCTGAAATTGCACAAGTAAGAAGCAGTGGAACGTTATTTTAAATCTTTGCCCATATTGAATTACTTGAATATGATTAATTGCAAAATAAACATGGGAAAAAACTCAGACATTGTCCAGTAATTTATTGCAAGTTCATTAAAGTGAAGATAAGGCACATTGGCCATTTCCTTGTATCTTGTATTGTTCGTGTACTTTTTTACATAATGCAAATAACGAAACACTCCTTCAACGATGTTCCACTTTGGCTTGGTGTGTGTCGTCACGACATCGAGCCGTCCAATGAGAAGGCTGGATTCATACAAACGCGTTTATGTCATATGTTTGCGACTGTCCTGGTGCACTTACTGTAAATACGTGAAATTTGCTAGTTTTACAGACAACACCTTGAGTTTTTTTTATAATGTCAGTATGGTTTAATGAGTATACACGTGGCTGCTACAAATCTGAGGAGTAAGAAAGCAAAGCCAATTGCCAACTCAGCTAATGCGTGGTCTGTGAAAGTGAGACAGTTATCCATAAAGTGAGACATAATGGGAGAAGAGAATATTTCAAAGAACCTCATAAAACTGGTTCAAGATGGACAACTGTGCACGCTTAAAAAAGATGTTCACGCCGACGACGATATCCGACAGTTAGTGGTCAGGGGACATTTCGGTAGATCTGGTGATACACTTTTACATTATGCAGCCAGGCACGGACATGTGGACATTTTGAAATATTTAGCTGAAGAAATAGACATGGACATTGAGTTGTACAACAGCGATTACAAGAGGCCACTTCACGAGGCTGCTTCGATGAGCCACGCATCCTGCGTCAGCTACCTTTTAAAAAGAGGAGCCAAAGTGGACAGTTTAAAAAAGGCAGACTGGTAAGTTCCAGCTCGGTTGTTGGTACATAATTGTGTTGGAAAAGCTCTTAAGTGCATTTTTGGAAGCGTTGTGTACGTGTTAAACAACAATGACAAGGTTAAACTGCATCGCGAAGAATGATTGCAAATGTAAGTGGTCTGAGTGAACTGTTTTTCAGGGTGAGTGTCACTCCCTATCTACAGCCTTCGATAGCTCAGTTGGTAGAGCGGAGGACTGTAGCGGTATAACACTGACATCCTTAGGTCGCTGGTTCGAATCCGGCTCGAAGGAGGAACTTTTTGAACTGACATGTAACACATTTTTGTGGGAAATGTGTACGTGCTAAGCTTAGATGAAATGATATTAGGCTAAATAAAATCTGAGAAAGAATGACACTTTATCAAATTAAATGCAGATCTGAAATATTAATTTTGACCCATGCCTATCTTGTGTTATTTAGAATTGTTATTTATTCATTTAGTTGTATTAATTTAGTTAACATTAATTGGAGAAAACGGTACACAGGCAAACAGCTAGACAAGCACTTTATTGATCCTGAAGGAAACTCTATTATTACACTAGCGTTGGCACCAGCCGTGAATTATTGTATTAATTATATTAACATATGTAGTGTATTAACTGTATTAATCACATAGTTCTGGTCTTATATTGACATAACAGTAAATTAACTGTAACACCCTGAGATGGCTTGTACTTGAACATGTAAATGAATAAATGAAACTCGGGGTTCACAGCAGAGTGTGAACTACCCCTCCATAATTGGGGGGTACTACATTTTCTGGGGGGTACTACCTCTTACATTAATTACAATAATATGTTGACACCCCCCGACCCTGCTATTGCTCTTCGGGGGGTACTGGGTTTTGATTAGGGGGTACCGTACCACCCAATACCCCCAGTAACTTAAACTCTGACCTTAGGACCCCCTTGATGATGGCCTGCACCAGGCGCAGCATGGAGGTCATCGAGCTGCTGTTGCAGGCTGGAGCGAGTCCCTCTCTCAAGAACAAAGATGGCTGGACGGCCTTCCACATCGCCTGCCGCGAGGGAGACCCCGCGGTGATTCAGCGCCTCCTGCTGGCCGACACGGAGCTCTGGAGGACGGAGAGCAAGACCAAACGAACTCCTCTACACACAGCAGGTATCAACACACACACACACACACACACACACACACACACACACACAAACCATAAAGACTTTTACCCAGGCATTTGTTCTAACTTCCACTTTTGAGCTTTTAAACTCAGGACCATAACCTGTAGTATTCTGTTACACACACACACACACACACACACACACACACACACATATATATATACACACACACACACAAACCATAAAGACCTTTTAGCCAGGCTTGGAGTCATTTGTTCTAACTCCCACTTTTGATCTTTTAAACTCGGGACCATAACCTGTAGTATTCTGTTACACACACACACACACACACACAGTGATGGCACTGGCACGTGCAGCACAGACACATTCTTATGTTTCATGAATAAAAGTAAATAATTTAGGGAGCTGAAGTGCGTGGACCTCTTTTATTTCTCAGACTTTTTTTTATTATTTATTTATTTTGTTCAGCACCCATTTAAATTATGGATGTCCATGTTCTGTTTTTCCTTTTTTGAGACATAGTGTGTGACCCATTCATGCAGTAACACTGTCCTGTCCTCTCACCCCACAGCCATGCATGGATGTGAAGACGTCGTCAGAATTCTTCTAGAGAGGTTAGTTTCACTTCAGTCACGTATGGTTGAGTAGATCAGCGATTGGTGTGTGCATTTCTCAAGGTGAAGGTCAAGTTGAACTTTATTATCCCACTGGGGCAAATTCAGGTGGCCCAGCACTGCACGTCTCATAAAAACATGCAGTGTTAACACAGATGACAGGATAGACAGTAGACACACCACGATTCAGACGTAACAGAAATACACAGACATATCTTAAAGGAGAACTTCGGTGTAAAATGAAAATTGGCATGTTAAAACATCATACCGAGTTGGTATGTGTACTGAGGAGCAAAATTGATTTAGCCTGCTGCATTCAGAGTTTAACTATTTTTTATCGTTTGTCCCAGAAGGCTTACAATGGAAGTGGTAGGTGCCCTTAGACGAAGCATGACGGCTACGCTATTTAAAAATAGTTAAACTCTGAATGCGACAGGCTAAATGAATTTTGCTTCTCAGTACACATACGAACTCGGTAGGATGTTTTAACATGCCAATTTTCATTTTACACCGAAGTTCTCCTTTAAGAGTGCAGTAGAATAAGTAGACAATGAAAAGCTAAGATAAAAACAGATAAGAGATGCCTAAAAGAAACCTGAGGTAAGTTGCATAAATATGCAGTGGGATTTGTGTTTTTACTGTTGCATATTGGGCTTGGTGTGTGGGCCTTCACTATCGATAGTGAAACGTGGCAAACGTCCGTTTTACATCTGACCACAATGCACCTGCTGTGTGTGTGTGTGCGTGTGTGTGTGTATGTGCGTGTGTGCATGTGTATATGTGTGTCTGTGTGTGTGTGTGTGTGTGCGTGTGCGTGCGGGTGTGTGTGCATGTGCATATGTGTGTCTGTGCGTGTGCGTGCGTGTATGTGTGCATGTGCATGTCTGTTTGTCTGTGTGTGTGTGTGTGTGTGTGTGTGTTGCAGGTGTGAGTATGGGCCAGACAGCAAAGACAGCTGTGGTGTCACTCCCTTCATGGACGCAGTGAGAAGCGGTCATGTCAATGTCGCCAGATTACTCCTGGAAAAACACCAGGTAACAAACAAACAACAAACAAACTAATGTTTACAAACAAATGCGTGAAGATTAAATAACCCTTTTAAGAGGGGCTTTATGGGAACTGTAAAACTATTTTGTTTTCATGACGTTTTATTACCATTGTTGTGGAGTTTATAACAGAAAAAAATACTTTCCTAGCAGAAAAATTAATTTCCTAACAGAAAACTGGTGAATTTGTTTGGGTGAATAGTTTGGTGCGGTAATATTCACTCTTGACTGATCTCATCCGGTATCTGTTTTGCTCAGATCTTGTCAGATTAAGGGCAGCTGTTAAACACAAATCTAACACATATCTCTGAAAAGTTACATAACTCCAACTCGCAATTGCACAATTTACCAGCGAGACTGACGGTAGCGACATATAATTACAACTGATTACAAACTGATTGAATTCTTGCTGAAATATATTAATTATATGTTTACCAATGTCTAGCATTAACTTCAATATGACTTGTATTATTGTTATATGTATTATATATTTACATCTATTTTGTTTTGTGTTTAACCTTTTGATTTAATTGTGTTTGTGTGTGTCTCTGTTGTTCACAGGCCTCTCCTGTGGCTGTTGATGTGTTGGGGGTCCCACCCCTGCACCAGGTGTGTGTGACGGCCCAGGAGGGGGCGCTGTGTTACCTGGTGCAGGAGTTGGGTGTGGACGTCAACACTAAGGCCACCAAAATGCAGCTGACTGCCTTGCACTACGCTGCTAAGGTAATATGCACATCCAACACATACACACTGACTTTAATGCTACATTTAAACACAGTTATCTGAAACACATGCACATGTATGCATTGCACGCACACACACGTACTGTGCTGCTAAGGTCAGTATACACATTCAACACATACACACTGACTTTAATACATAAACACACTTTAAACACACTTATATGAAACACATGCGCATGTATGCATTGCTCTTGCGCGCACACACACATTCTCTTTCCTTACACATACACACACTGTAGCGAAGGGGAGGAGAAGTCACCCCACCCGGCTTCGAACCCAGGTCTCCGAGGTACGGTCAAATGATCCGGTCAAAGCACACCTTTGGTACCCCGGAGACCCGGGTTCGAAGCCGGGTGGGGTGACTTTGCCTCCCCTTCGCTACACACACACACACATATACACCCACACACACTTTCCTTACACATGCATATGTCTGCATTGCTCACACATACACACACATAGCGAAGCACAAATGGTTGGTGTACATACAATCACTCAAACAGAAACATACTGGTCAGAAACAGAATAGTAGTTAAAAACATGCTTGTCGGAATGTGTCGACACAAATAAATGTATGCTTGCTCCTATGTAAAATCCCATTCCCAACACTGTGAATCTATTATTGATCCATGTGTATATTTAGACATTATGATCCAGACTGTGTAATAGATATAGGCAAGAGATATCATATTAGCATTTTAAACAGGAGTAGGTATTTGGAGTGTGTCCAGAGAGTAATGACTTGGCCTACATTCCTGTCAGGCATTAATGACCATAGCTGATAGTGTTTCGGTGTTTGTGTCTCACAAAAAGAGTGTCATATCCTGTCATTTTGAAAAGTCATCAAAAACTGGCATTCCTGTTGTCTACTTGTCAACTTCCTAACTCTCTCTCTCTCTCTTTCTGTGTATGTGTGTGTGTCGGGGGGTGGATGTGCATGCCTCTGTCTGTGTGTGTGTGTGTGCATGCCTGTGTGGGTGTGTGTGTGTATTAGGAAGGACACACCAGCACTGTAAAGACTCTTCTAGAACTGGGGGCTGATCTGTATGCTACAGATACGAAGGGGCGCACAGGTGAGAACAGCAGGAAAACCGCCATGCGGTTACACAATAATAAATACCATAGCCTGCATAAGCTAGTCACATCCATTGCTTCAATAGACACATAATGCTGTTGCAAAAGTGGTCCAGTTTGTGTTTTACAAAATTGTAGAAGAAATGTTGCTCCTGGATGTTTTTCAAATATGTGTTTGTGTATGTGTATGTGCATGTGTGTGTGTGTGTGATCTGTCTTCTAGCTTTGCACATGGCCAGCATCGGTCAGCATGCAGAGACGGCTGCAGCTCTGCTGGCTCTGGGGCTGAGGGACTCAGCAGACTCGTCAGGTGTCAGGGCTGCACAGCTCGCCAAGAAGCCCGCCCTCAAAAGCGTGCTGGACAGCCATTCCCAAAGCACGCCATGAATGCACACACACACACACAAACACACAGTAGGACACACACTTTCATGATCAATGGAATGCAAGCATGCATGTCCTTGTGAACAGGTCTTTATCCTGGGTGGTTACACCTTATGTAGGAGGTTGCTTATTACACATAAACACACACACACACATATTTGTTGCTGGTAACATATGGACATGTGTCTGTAACTTTAACTGAAAGCTGATGCCCCACAATTAGACAGAAAGGCCATTAGGTGCACACATGTCATCCATAATTCATTACCTACAGCAGCAAAAAAAAAAAAAAAAATAGAATGCCCGCAAGTCCCTGTGACATTTCAGATACCGGCTCTGTGTTGGTTGCCATGGAAACTGCATGACTACAGAGTATAAGGCCACTGTGCTTTCATTTCCTTACCCTGTGAGTCAGGGTGTGAATTATTTCTCCATAATTTGGGGTACTGCCTTTTAGGGGGGTACTACCTTTTACGGTTTTACATTAATTTAATGAATATATTGGTACCCTCCCCCCAGCCCTGCTATGTTTGTCTCTTTGGGGGTACTGGGTCTTGATCAGGCAGTACTCTACCCCCCACCCAGTACGCCCTGTAATATGAACTGTCCTGTGAGTGTGTGCAGCCGAGGGAGGGCTCCCACCCGCCCCGCAGAGCTAATTCCCCCAGAGGGAATCTGTCTGACATAGGCAGCATGTGTGGGATTAACAGCCTCGGCAGATTGTCCCTCTGACCCATGTGTACTTCAGTCATGTGACCTGATGCTTCATTATTGTACTACTGTCTTCTTTGTGCGTGTGTGACGAGCCAGAATAGTGTGTAAGTGTTATGTGTGTGTGTTTGTGTGTGTAAGAGAGAGAGGGAGCTAGGGAGAGAATCCTGCTTGTCAAGATAGACCTGCTTGAGAGAGGTGGCCATCTGTACAAAGTAAATAATAAAGCACTCTGGCAAACCAATACACTTGTGGTTTATTGTGAGGCCAATGTCATGCCCAGAGGAAGTAACAGGATATGAGATGTTCTCTGGACAAACAAAAGATGGTTGGCATTAACACAACCATACAGTGCAAATTTGGCTGAACAACACACTGCAGCCTAGTCTTACACTTCGGTCAGTAGATGCCGGTAAAAAATAATGAAATAATAATAATTTATGAAGAATACACGCTACATGTTGGCAATCTCCGTGAGTCACTCAGCCTATCGTTGACAGTACACGTTTCCTTTGCTTGGCTGACGGATGGACTGGCTCCTCCCCTGCCGTGCCGCGGACCCGCTTGACGTTGCAGAACAGCCCTTTCATTGCTACCCTACCAGATCTCCATTTTCTTCAACCCGAGACACGGGAAAAGCGGGGTGATTATCTGGGAAAATGAATGAAGAATACGACGTCATTGTTCTGGGGACCGGCCTGACGGTATTACTATTTTTTTAATCGATGCACCTTGTCTTGCCTTATTATTTTGAGAGATTTGCAACCCCGGCCAATCAATGATAACTACACTTGGCCTGCTAGACTGCCTAGTTAGCTTAGTCTGCAAGCTAGCCCTGGCGACTGTACGTTGCCTATCAAGCTAATTTAGACTAGCTAACTGTCGAAAGCGAGCTAATTGTTCCACCGGCTGTTACAGCGCCTGGGCAAGCTAGCTTCAGAGCTAACTATCCCTAGTAGGCCTCATCAGTGATTTTGTCCACCATATTATGAAATCTGGCAGTACACACCGTCGTCAAATTGATGTGGCGTAACGTTGGTTGACTGGATTGTGGAACAAAAACTCTTGCGCACGTAAACTTTCTTGGAGCTAGTTAATGCAACCACTTGAGTAGATTAGCTTGAAATCTTCAGACTTGGCAAGCTAACTAGCTAGTTTGCTAGTCCGCTCGTCGGCTTTGATACCAAGTTATGTCTCACACGTCAAACGTAATGTTTAAAACCAAACTTGGTGTGCGTTAACTATGTGGATTTATACAGTTTTATTGTGCTTAGATGTGTAAAGCACTTGCTGCACTGTCACGCTGTGGTATGAATGGTTGGGTGTTGACTTGTGGAACTAAATAGGGAAATGCCAAAGAACTTGGCTAGTCAGTATGAGGCAAGTCTTGTCTATCCAAAAGGAGTTGCCTGGGTGGGGAGAGGTTTTCAAACTTTGAGCCACGACGAATCCAGTGCATTGGAAAAGTCAACTCAGTCTATTAGTGCGTAAACACTGTCACGCCCGGGACTTTTTTTCTGTTGGCCTCATACATCCCCTTACACCGTGTAGGTGTATGGTTAATCTGTATGCTGGGTAAAAAATGTAGTCGACTATGACATTATAATAGCTGTTCCGTTCCGGATGTTTTCACAGAGAACAACACAGTGCTTTTTGTGCGCGTTTTTTCATATGCTCTGAAATCACCCACCCTAAAAGTAGGTTTCCAGTTATAGATTTTACCATGCGATTTAGTAGCTCTTGAACTCATCTGCTGGGCGCGAATTTTGCCTCTGTTGAAAGCATGAGACGGAAAAACTCGTGATAAGAGTTACTGTACAAGTCTGCCTCGGTTGGACTCTGGCTCGCCGGGCCGCTTCCGGTCTGCTGATTGTCTACTGGTAGTGCTAGTTTTCGTTTGGAATGAGTGGCAGATGGACGTGCCAGAACGCGGGGCACACTGACAGTTCTGATTCATGAAAGACTGCCGTTAACGTGCCCGCCTGTGACTTTAGTGATGTAGTTGTGCAGCTAAACTGCATCTAAAGTGTCTCTTAAGAACTGTCATTCCACCCACCCACACAGAGACATACACAGACATCCCACTCTCCCATTGCAACAGGAAAGGGAAGCTGGCTAGGAAGTATGCTGTGTGGTAGGTTATTTGCCAAGTTGAGGATGAATAGAAGCAATCACATTCCTGTGCATGCGTATAGTTGTGGGGTGGTGTTTTTCTCTCATCTATAAGGGAAGTGAAAGTGAGAGGGAGTTATGAGTATCTCCCTTCTCTGTGACAGTAAAGTGTGTGTGTGTGTGTGTGTGTGTTGTTGGCGGGGGTACTCTCCCAGATTGACTTCCTCTTCCCAGAACTACACACAAAGACGGACAGGCTGGCTCCTCTGCCCACTTCTTTCCTGCCCGTCCACACAATTCTCCCCTGACCCTGGGTCGGCACAGAAAGGGCATCGCAGCGCTGGAGAAGGACTGGGGCGGAGGAAGGGCCGAAAGCAGTCTGGCCTCTTAAAGGCCACAGATTATTGGATAAGAGCAGCCTGTTGCTATTGGCTGCTGCGGCTCCACTCTTTCACTCCTAAGTACTCTGTGTGTCTCTCTCTCTCGTTTTCTCTTCTTCGTCTTTTGCTTGTGCTCCTGGCTTTCAAATTGTTTTTTTTTTTTTGGGGGGGAAGCAACAATAGAGACAGCAAAGAGTGATGTTGGATGCTAGCCAGCCAGTCAGCAGTAACGATCCACAACCGACAGCCAATCAGCTTTGACACTCTTGTAGTGATAATTTACCAGCCAATCAGAGGCGATCGATAACTCAGAGCCCAGCAGGATGCCAGCATGGAACAGTGGAAGCCTGGTAAACCAGCCCCTCGTACTTCATTTCAGTTTGTACAGAGGGTCTGGCCTTGCTGCCATGGACATTTATGTTTTCGGACCAAGCAAATCCAAGCCAGTCAGTGAACAGACGAAGTGTTCATGAGCGATGACGTTGACTTTGTGTGCTACATTTGAATTGTAGTGCGTAGGTAGGCTAATTGCATACGTGACAAGACGTTAGCGATTGGCTAAAGGCAGAGCCACTCGTTTTAAACTTCAGCAGAGTCCACAGCTCCAGGAAGAAATCGTTCTCAATGCAGCAAGGCCAGACCTTCTGTACAAAATAAATTGAAGTGCAAGGGCTTGTCTACCAGGCTACTGCAGTGGTGCCTACCTGGCTATGAATGAGCTAAAGTGCTATGCAACGCTCTGGGATTGGATGGTCGCAGGTTCGAATCCCGCCCTACCCATGGCTGAATGCCAAGGCGTCTGACCCCACACTGCTCCAGGGACTGTAACTGAAACCCTGTAAATAACTGTAAGTCGCTATGGATAGGAGCGGCAGCTAAGTGTAATGTAATGTGGTGTTGTGTGGTGATGGTGTTCCCAGTGGGTTGGTCTTGTGAGTTCTGGCTCTGCCTAGTCAGCAGCCTTTAATGGCCGCCCTGTTAAGGTTTAACGTGCCAACCTTTACCTGCCGCCCGCCTCACACTCCCGCTCACCTGTCCACCATTAACTCACAAAGAGTCACAAGACAGAGGTGGGACAGCTGTAGAACTGTCACATCACCTGAAGTCACCTGACAGGTGTTCTGCATGCTGTATTCCTGGGTGAGAATGAGGCTTGGGTGGGTGTGGGTCAGCTTTGTAAGAGGGAGAGTTTGAGTGTGTTTTGGTGGCTTTTGCTCTGTCAGGTGGTCTGTAAGTCAGAATGACCACATAAGTTTGCTGCATTGTCTGCTTCCAGTTTGGTATTCTGGAATCTTAATATCAAAAACATTAGCAGAGCTGGTTGTGTGTGTGTGTGTCTGTGCGTGTGTGTGTGTGTCTGTGCGTGTGTGTGTCCTTTCAACTGATAAAGGGTGTTGAGCAACAGTAGGCTCATAATTCAGCTTCTTCCTGTCTCCCTCTAACTCAGTGTTTCTGAAAGTGTGGTCTGCAAGAAGTTCTAAGTGTGCTAAAAAAATTCTTAAGCTAAAAATTCTTCTTAAGCTACCTATGATATGCACAGTGTGTTTAAATTACATGTAGATCATCTTCATCCCATAGGTAGGGTTGTGGTGCTGCACCAATTCATGCATTTACATAGCCCTGTTAGCCTCAGATGGGGGGGGGGGGGGGCGGCTACAAAAATAAGATTTTGTTTCAGTTTGATCATTATTTACTGTAATTAAAATTAAGTCAGACTTTAAATGACATATTTTAAGCACCAAATTTAATTTAACAGAAAAGCTTTTTAGTTTAGCATTTTAGTTAGTGCAACTGAGTGTCTGAATGGTTCACTTTTACAATGTCTGGCACAGAGACACTTCACAGGTCACATGTCAGTCACAGCACCTTGGCATGACTGAGCAGGATTGAGCATGGCTCTGTGCATGCCTGTCCTACTACACTTACAAAATACGAGGCAGTCCACAATCTTTAGACTAACCTTCAGTCAGGGTTGTGGTTTTTACAGCAACAACAACACAAAAACAGCCCTGGTGAAGGCCATTTGGCCAAAATATTTTAGCGCTTTTAATGTTAAACTTCAAAAAACACCCTCTCTTTTTTGTTGTTGTGCTGTTTCATTGGACCATGTTCACAAACAGACACATTTCAGCACTAGGCCACCACCGTCTTTTTTTTAATATTTCACACATATTAAAGGCTTTTTAAAACCTTTGCCAGTCGACAGTTACCAATCATCTGTCCATATTTCACTGCTATGTGTGAAATAAAACGTCAACAAACAGTGAGCTTTTACACACCGCCGAAAAGAGAGATGCGTTGGAGGTGACCCACGGTGAAGCAATCTGCCGACTGTTCGGCCGTGACCGAAGTGTTGTGTGATTCAATAATTGCACAAATGTGCAGTGTGCGGGAGTTTACTGCTATTTTACTGCTATGCTTGCCTAAACCCAGAGCTATCATTGCTCTGAGCTCATTGGTCTTAAATATCATGCCCTCATCGGAAACTTAACAGTGTATGTATATAGGGAGCTTGCATTGGAGCAGCATGGGCCGCTGACCATGGGTTGTTCGCAAGAAATCCCAAGTGGTCCACAAGCATTGTTTATAAAATACATTTATATATATTTATATTTGTTCATGTTTCTTAAGTTACCTATGCTATGCATAGTGTTTTTAAACGACATGTATGTCATCATCATTTCATTCCCTAGTTAGGGCTGGGATGCTCCTCATTGGGTGGTGCTCATTCCTCAGTCTGAAAAACTCTGCGATAGAGGGAGTGTATGTGTATAATTTACATAACCCTCAGATTGGGGGGGGGGGGGGCTCGGTCAGAAAAACTCTGAGAAACACTGCGATAGAGGGAGTGAATGCAACAGTGCAGAATTGGCTGTGGTGGCACGCAGATGGCTGGACAGATAAAGGCTGCTTAGTGCCATGTGCCCATTTGCACAAAAAACACTGAAATGTGCTGGTTGGAAAAAAGAACCAAAGAACAGAGACAAAGTCCGCAACAACAGTGTGCCTCCCACAGACAGGTTTTTAATCGTGACATTTCGGGTGTGCACCCTTCCTCAGGCATCTAGAAAAAGAATCTCAAGTGACTTTTGGATTGGCACATGAAGTAAAACTGTTGAAAGGGAGATAAATGATCCGAGAAGGACAAGCATGGACTATACTCTTCCACAAAGCCTTTTTCAGATTTCAAATTTTGGGGCAGTGGTGGCCTGGCGGTTAGGGTGTGGGACCTGTAACCGCAAGGTTGCAGGTTTGAATCCCAGGTCGCCAGTAGTTGCCACTGAGGTGCCCTGAGCATGGTACCGTCCCCACACACTGTTCCCCAGGCGCCTGTGTCATGGCTGCTCCCTGCTCACGTGTGTGATGGGTTAAATGCAGAGGTTGAATTTCGTTGTGTGCACTGTGTGCTGTGATGTGCCATGTGATCACAATGACTAATGGGACTGCCTTCCACAAAGCCTTGTTCAGAGTGGGCATCCATTTCTTGAACCCCCCCCCACACACACACACACGCACAAAGCAAACAGACGTTCCTTGATGGTACATTCCCTGTTGATTGATGTACGTACATGCACTCTTATCTGTGATCTGATCAGATGGATAGATTACAAACCCAAAAATATGTTTAGCAATGGAATCAGGGCAGGTTTGTGTTGTGTTGTGGACTGTGTTGACCCTGACAGTGCACATGCTCAATCCCAGCTTCGTCCATCACAGATCTTGAGCCACACACCACTACCCACAATCCTCTGCTCCTGTCAGGATCTTTGAGTCCACTATTGTTGATGTTCACTCTAATTTTTTTTCATGGAAGTTTTAACATTGACTATTTCAATTATAACAACAGTGCCCTGGTCTGACCACATTGGTTTTTCTTTGAAGACTTCTGTTTTTTTTTTCTGCCAATAAGCACCTCCGAACCCTGAATATTTTCTTATCCAAACACCATAGCTCTACACTATTTCTTTCTTTCCACTGTGTTGATGTGTGGGGGTGTGTGCACTGGCTAGCGTAGCATTCTCGCTCAGCACTCCTGCTGCTCCCTGTGTGTGTGTGTGTGTGTGTGTGTGTGTGTGTGTGTGTGTGTGTGTGGCGAACACAGCAGTTTGTGTAGGTAGACAGGGAGACTTCAGGATTGCTGTGTGTGTGTGTGAGAGAGAGAGCACAGCAAAGTGTTCAGGGTGACTTCAGGATTGCTGTGTGTGTGTGTGTGTGTGTGTGTGTGTGTGTAAGCACAGCAAAGTGTTCAGGGAGATGGGGAGACTTCAGCATTGCTGTGTGTGTTTGAGGAGACGGAGATTTCAGACCCGTCCATCTCAGGAGTCCTCAGTCAGCACCGAGGCAGGTGTGAGAGGCCACTTCAGTTACATCCCAGCCACGAGTCAGGAGACAGGATTGTGTGTGTGTGTGTGGGTGTACAGGCAGATTTTGTATAGATCACTGGTGCTTTTAAATTAAGGAAATGCTTTTATGTTGATTTGACATAATAAATTGTCTGTGAAGCCATATGACTGGTTTTCACAAAAACACACACACACACACATTTCCATGCTTCCATATATTTCTCTGCTGGAACCCTTTCAAGCCACACACCCTCTCAATGACTTCACACTCTGACACATAATTGCTTCTGTGTGTGTTTATCAGGGAGGAAAAACAGTGTGAAGTGTTAAAAATAATCCCAACACTTCTCGTAAATTCTGTTGTGGTGAGTGTTGCAGTGCTGTGGCTAGATGTTGATGTTATACACACGATGCTTGTTTACACATTTGAAATACGCGTTGTTTGTTTACACATTTGACACACACTTGGACTGAGATGCTTGAGCTGAGCTGTGTTTGAATATGTATTCCTGTACAGTGCTGGGGGTCAAAGGGTGTGTGTGTGTGAGTGTGTGTGTTTGTGCAAGTCCACTTTTGGCGTCACATGACATTGAGGTAGGCCTACTTTAAGCTCATTACGGCCGTTGCCTTAAACTTGCACTCACAAACACACACACACACGTACGTCCATCCATGCCAGTGGTTGGTTTGTTTGGTTTCAACCAGTGGTTCACCTGTTCCGAGTTCCAGAGCGGTTCCATAATGGTTGTAGCTGTTTGCAGACCCCTTGAGCTCTGGCCATCCGGATCCACATAGCAGAGCCGGAGCCCCCTTACTAACCCAGAACCTCCCCATGTAGTTAAACCCGTCATTCTCAGCTTTTGAGCTAAGAATCCCACAGGTGTAGTCTCTGTTGTGCCAGAGTTGTCCTTTGTCATCGCGTTTAACTGCAAAGGCCACATTTCACTCTGCTGTCCAAACCATGAAGAGCTCCTACTCGGGCAAACGACCACACACACACACACACAGACACACACACAATGAAGAACTCCTACTTGGGCCTGGAGTCATTTGTTCTGAGCCAGAATGACTCCCACTTGTGACCTTTTAGTCCAGCTGCGAACTCGGGACCAAAACCCATAGTATTCTGTTACACACACACACGTACCAAACTGCTATAAAGGGTGTGTGTGTCTGCATATACATGGCTGAAAAGTGTGTGGGTGTGTGACGCACTGTGCTTGTGCGTGCGTGCGTGCGTGCGTGCGTGCGTGCGTGTGCCAGTCGTCCGTGGGTGAGAGTGAGTCACCATGCATGTGGGTGTGTGCAGGGCATGCTCGTGTTGGTATTGTGTGTTTGCATGCCTGCTGTCCGGTGTTGTGAGATGGAAGACCGTATCCCCTCTGTAGCCAGAGTATTCCTTTAAAGCCTGTTCTTCCACAGGAAAACCACAGTGGAATTTTAAGTAGGGCTCTCCGTTTTTAGAATTCCTCCTCCCGTTAATGCAATCCAGACACACACACACACACACACACACACTTACACTCGCTGAGGATTCAGGTCCACTACAAACGTTTGACATCGAGGAATCCAGGCTGCATGTTGCACTATTGGAAACTAGGGCATTTTGTTAATCTGATGTTTGTATATTTCCCCTGGCCTGTCACACACACAAAAAATCATACACACACACCCACCCCTATTCTTATCGCCATGTCGATCTTGACCACACAAACACAGCTGCTCACCTTCACATGAACCACGACCACTGGAAGGGATCACACACTACACACACTGTGATCACACACTTCCTCTTAACTCGAGAGAACAGGAACACCATGTCGCTGTAAAGGGGTGTGTGTGTGTGTGTGTTGGTGATTGAGGGGGTGTATTTATTTGCATGGTGGTGGACTAATCTTGTGTGTGAGAAGATGTTATCTGACCGTCTTTGTCGCTTCCTGGTTGTGTGTCTAATAGGGATGCATCCAGTCGTTTGATCCCCTCTTCCTGGTTGTGTGTCCAATAGGAATGCAACCTGTCATTTGACCCCCTCTCTCTTCCTAGTTGTGTGTCCAATAGGAATGCATTCTGTCATTTGACCCCCTCTCTCTTCCTGGTTTGTGTCCAATAGGAATGCATCCTGTCGGGCATCATGTCCGTGAAGGGCAAGAAGGTGCTACACATGGACCGCAACTCCTACTACGGGGGAGACAGCGCCTCCATTACACCTCTGGAGGATGTAAGTGATTTGAAAAAACACACACACCACCAAAACCTACATCTGCACACAGGTATACACACACACACACACACACACACACACACACACACACACACATACACACATAATATCTCCTACTATGGGGGAGAGAGTGCCACCATTACACCTCTGGAGGATGTGAGTGATGAACACACTCATATACAGACACACGCGCACACACACACACACACACACACACACCCACCACCACCAAAACCTACATGAACAATATCCACTGTCATAGTGTGACATGGTTTGATTGTATTGTGGGGACAGGGTCATGCCAAAACATGGAGTGCTAAAATCTGAACAATACAGAGGTAGTGTATTATATGTAGGTAATGTGTGTGTGTGTGTGTGTGTGTGTCCAGCTCTACAAACGCTTCAGTCTGCCCGGCAGCCCACCTGACTCTATGGGAAAGGGCCGTGACTGGAATGTGGATCTCATCCCCAAGTTCCTCATGGCCAACGGTAAATCACTCGCGCGCCCACACACACACACACACACACACACACACACACACCCTATACTGTACATTATGTGCACAGACACACACACTTAATCCCTCTTATACACACTCTTTATCTCTCTCTGACACGCGCATGCATGCACACTCCCTCACTTGCGTATTGTTACATACACTCGAACACACACACACACACACACACATTTCCCTCTTCTAGCTGTATCTTTTCCTCCCCTCTGGTGCACACTCACTCTTTCTACCCCTTGTGCTCTCTCATTCTCACACACACACACAGCTGCCAAACTACCTGAAGTCATATGCTCACCAGCTGTGTCCAGAGTGAAGATGTGTGTGTGTGTGTGTGTGTGTGTGTGTGTGTGTGTGCGTGTGTGTGTGTGCGTGTGTGTGTGTGTGTGTGTGTGTGTGCCAGCCACTGCTGCATTCCCCAGCCAGCTGCTCCGGTTGCCTTGGCAACACCAATGACCAAAATGAAGAGCAGGGTTAGGTGTGTGTCAGCAATCATACACACTGTCTCACACACACACAACACACATGCAAGTGTAAAAATGTTAAAATCAGTTCTGCACATGTGGGGTGCATTCCATGTTGTGTTTTTTCGTTCCTTGGCATGTGCTACAAGACGGACATTAGAACCGTCAGAAATAGTCTTTCTTTTACACACGTCTGTCCTCAAGTACTGATTTGTACTCGGACACTCTTCTGAATTATCATAACAGTGTACAGATTTTGTGTGTGTGTGTGTGACACATGTTTAGTTACCTACAGTGAACATTGGCCTGTGTTTCACTGCAGCCAAAGAGCAGAAATCCTTAGTTCAGAAGTCACCATCAGATAGCGCATGCCTTCATTCCTCTGTGTGTGTGTGTTTGTGTGTGTGTGTGTGTGTGTGTGTGTGTGTGTGGGTGCACGTGGTGTTTTTTTGTTGCTACACAAATTCCCCATAGTTTTTTTCCTTGGCAGGCCAGCTGTGTGTGTTTATGTGTGTGTGGATGTGTGTGTATGTGTTTGTGTGTGTGTGGATGTGTGTGTATGTGTTTGTGTTTGTGTGGATGTGTGTGTGTGTATATGTGTTTACTAATTCCCCGTGCTTCCTCCAGGCCAGCTGGTGCGCATGCTGCTGATCACGCAGGTGACGCGCTACCTGGACTTCAAGGTGATCGAAGGCAGCTTCGTCTACAAGAAGGGCAGCATCTACAAGGTGCCCTCCACTGAGACCGAAGCCCTGGCCTCCAGTGAGTGACACACACACACACACACCAAAAGCATGCTCTATCCCCCTCTATCGTACATCAGTGTTTCCTAACTGGTCGGTTGGGACCCAAAAAAGGGTTGCAGAGCCATTCTGGGTGGGTCGCAGAGTTGACGTTGCCATGTCAGATCTAATGCCAGGGTGTTGCATAAGCTGAAAATCCCATTCATCACAAACCAGTTAGCTGTTTAGTTCATGATGTGTCCTGGTCATATGGATGAAATATGGACCGGGGTGGGGTGTCACTGAGTTGGTTTGAAAACTTGGATCATGACTTAGTGATGGCAAATTGTGGGTCCCTAGGCCACACCGATTAAATGAGAAATTCGGTGTAAAATGAAAATTGCCATGTTAAAACATCATGCCCAGTTGGTATGTTTGCTGAGGAGCAAAGTTGAGTTAGCTTGTTGCATTTCGAAATTAACTATTTTATAATGGAAGTGGTAGGCGCCCTTAGACAAAGCAGGAAGATTACACTATTATTAAAACATTAAAACAGCTTGAAGAAACTCCACACTCCATCAACACAAACAAAGTACAACAAAGGCCCTGGCATTCAAAACGAGGCACTGAGAAGTTTGTAAGTGTACACAACGTTTATTAATAAAACCGTTTTGACAGACAGTACCTTTCTGTAGTTTCTTGTCGCTGCCATGATGAACATGCCAATTTTCATTTTACACCGAATTTCTCCTTTAAGAACCACTGTCGTACATTATCGAATTGGCACAAAAATATGGGGATGTTAGTTTTGGTCTGTATTGCCTAGCTGTGGTGTATTTTACAACTTCTGTGATTTAACTTGGCCACATCAGTGACTGAGACAGGTCAAAGTCAGCTTTGTTGTTAACTCTGCCATGTGCACAGCACATATATGGAGGATTGAAAATACGATTCTCTCAGACTCAGCAGCGATACAGATGTAAAAGTAGAGAAATGGAAAAGTTAAGGCTAGATCACTTTCTAGAATTCTAGAATTTTTCTTTGTTTTTTATTTTCTGTAAGGCGCCCTTGTGTGTTTTGAAAGGCGCCCTTATGTGTTTTGAAATACAAATAAAATGTATTATTATAATTATATGTATAATTATAATAATGTCATAATGTATTATTATTATGTTATTATTAGAATATTCTGCCGCTACTGGGAGCTCTGACGCATGTGTGTTTCGCAGGTCTCATGGGCATCTTTGAGAAGAGGCGCTTCCGCAAGTTCCTGGTGTTCGTGGCCAACTTCGACGAGAACGACCCCAAGACCATGGAGGGTGTGGACCCCAAGAAGACCCCTATGCGCGACGTCTACAAGAAGTTCGACCTGGGCCAAGACGTCGTGGATTTCACTGGCCACGCCTTGGCTCTCTACCGCACAGACGAGTGAGTCTCTCTCTCTCTCTGTCTCTCTCCCCTCTCTCTCCCCTCTCTCTCCTCTCCTCTCTCTCTCCCCTCTCTCTCCTCTCCTCTCCCTCTCCCCTCCCTCTCCCCTCTCTCTCCCCTCTCTCTCCTCTCTCTCTCCCCCTCTCTCTCCCCTCTCTCTCCTCTCCTCTCTCTCTCCCCTCTCTCTCCTCTCCTCTCTCTCTCCCCTCTCTCTCCCCTCTCTCTCCCTCTCCCCTCTCTCTCCCCTCTCTCTCCTCTCCTCTCCCTCTCCCCTCTCTCTCCTCTCCTCTCCCCTCTCTCTCTCTCCCCTCTCTCTCCTCTCCTCTCTCTCTCCTCTCTCTCTCCCCTCTCTCTCCTCTCCTCTCTCCCCTCTCTCTCCCCTCTCTCTCCTCTCCCCTCCCTCTCCCCTCTCTCTCCCCTCTCTCTCCTCTCTCTCTCCTCTCCTCTCCCCTCTCTCTCCTCTCCCCTCTCTCTCCTCTCCTCTCCCTCTCCCCTCTCTCTCCCCTCTCTCTCCTCTCCTCTCTCTCCTCTCTCTCTCCCCTCTCTCTCCTCTCCCCTCTCTCTCCTCTCCTCTCCCTCTCCCCTCTCTCTCCCCTCTCTCTCCTCTCCTCTCCCCTCTCTCTCCTCTCCCCTCTCTCTCCTCTCCCCTCTCTCTCCCCTCTCTCTCCTCTCTCTCCCCTCTCTCTCCTCTCCCCTCTCTCTCCCCTCTCTCTCCTCTCCCCTCTCTCTCCCCTCTCTCTCCCCTCTCTCTCCTCTCCTCTCTCTCTCCCCTCTCTCTCTCTCCTCTCCTCTCCCTCCCTCTCCCCTCTCTCTCCTCTCCCCTCTCTCTCCCCTCTCTCTCCTCTCCTCTCTCTCTCCCCTCTCTCTCCCCTCCCTCTCCCTCTCCCCTCTCTCTCCCCTCCCTCTCCCCTCTCTCTCCCCTCTCTCTCCTCTCTCTCCTCTCCCCTCTCTCTCCCCTCTCTCTCTCCTCTCCCCTCTCTCTCCCCTCTCTCTGTCTCTCTCTCCCCTCTCTCCCCTCTCTCTCTCCTCTCCCCTCTCTCTCCCCTCTCCCTCCCCTCTCTCTGCCCTCTCTCTGTCTCTCTCTCCCCTCTCTCTCCTCTCCCCTCTCTCTCCCCTCTCTCTCTCCTCTCTCTCCCCTCTCTCTCCCCTCTCTCTCCCCTCTCTCTCTCCTCTCTCTCCCCTCTCTCTCCCCTCTCTCTCTGCCCTCTCTCAGTCTCTCTCTCCCCTCTCTCTCCCCTCTCTCTCCTCTCCTCTCCCTCTCCCCTCTTTCTTCCTCCACCCCCTCCCCATGACTAATGGTAATAATGATTTAATAATGATATAAAAGGAAAAAGGTATATGTAAAGGCAAATAAAAAAAAACAAACACGACTAATGTAATAAAGATAAAAACCACCTATGAGTTAATAATTGAAGTACATATTCTCTCTCTGTCTGTCTGTCTTTCTCGCTCTCCATTTTTCATTTAGCTGATCTCCGGCAACTGACTTACAGGCTAACCTGAACCTTAATATCATACCCAGATACTGCATAGCAGGGCTCAAACTTATCGTACTATATCGTGTATATTCAGCAACACAGAATCTGCCTTTACACAAGACAGTTGACAGCCCTATCGGGCTGTAACGATTCTCTCTTCAGTAGTGTCAGTGGTAATGGTCTATCAGGCTGTAACGATTCTCTCTTCAGTAGTGTCAGTGGTAATGGTCTATCAGGCTGTAACGATTCTCTCTTCAGTAGTGTCAGTGGTAATGGTCTATCAGGCTGTAACGATTCTCTCTTCAGTAATGTCAGTGGTAATGGTCTATCAGGCTGTAACGATTCTCTCTTCAGTAGTGTCAGTGGTAATGGTCTATCAGGCTGTAACGATTCTCTCTTCAGTAGTGTCAGTGGTAATGGTCTATCAGGCTGTAACGATTCTCTCTTCAGTAGTGTCAGTGGTAATGGTTTTGCCTCGTGTCTTTCTGTGTGCTCAGCTACCTGGACCAGCCGTGCATCGACACCATCAACAGGATCAAGCTGTACAGCGAGTCTCTGGCCCGCTACGGAAAGAGCCCCTACCTCTACCCCCTCTACGGCCTCGGGGAACTGCCCCAGGGCTTTGCCAGGTGAACACACACACACACACACCCCTACCTCTACCCCCTCGGGGAACTGCCCCAGGGCTTTGCCAGGTGAACACACACACACACACACACACACCCCTACCTCTACCCCCTCTACGGCCTCGGGGAACTGCCCCTGGGCTTCGCCAGGTACACACACACACACACACACACACACACACACACACACCCCTACCTCTATGCCCTCTACGGCCTCGGGGAACTGCCCCAGGGCTTTGCCAGGTACACACACACACTCTCTCATACACACACACACACACACCCCTACCTCTACGGCCCCAGGGCTTTGCCAGGTGAACACGCACACGCACACAAGCTGTACAGCGAGTCTCTGGCCCGCTACGGAAAGAGCCCCTACCTCTACCCCCCTCTACAGCCTCGGGGAACTGCCCCAGGGCTTTGCCAGGTGAACACACACACACCCCTACCTCTACCCCCTCTACGGCCTCGGGGAACTGCCCCAGGGCTTTGCCAGGTGAACACACACACACACCCCTACCTCTACGGCCTCGGGGAACTGCCCCAGGGCTTCGCCAGGTGAACACACACACACACAGTCACTCCTTCTCTCTATCATTCTAACACACACACACAGTCAATAATTCTCTCTCTCATTTTAACACAAACACACATACATCATTCTGTCTCTCTTGTTCTTACACACAGGCACACACACAAATGTGAATGGTCGTACAAATACACACAGGCACACACACAAATGTGAATGGTCATACAAGTAAACCCATACATTTGACACATGCAAGGACATTAGTATTTTACTCACTCTCAAAAAAATAATGCCAATTTCAACAGCTACTGTTACTAACAAATACTGTACACACACAACCAAACACACACACAACTGCATTCACTAATTACTAATGCACGTGCTCTAGCAATACGGACATTTTACAACCCTGACCCACACCAGGGTAACAAAGCTTAATTTCCCCCTTTCTTTCTCTCCATCTTTCCCTTCCCATCTCTCTCTCTCTTTTTCTCTCTTCTTCTTCATCTCTCCATCTCAGACTAAGTGCCATCTATGGAGGAACCTACATGTTGAACAAGCCCATCGAGGAGATCATCATTGAGAACGGAAAGGTTGTCGGTGTCAAATCAGAAGGAGAGGTGAGCAAACTCCTCTGCGCGCGCACACACACACACACACACACACACACACGTCATCTGAACCACTTAGTACTCCACCCTTGTTTGTGTAAATATGGCGGGTCATTAGAAAGTCATTTGATCATCCTGTAAGTGTGTGTGTGCGTATGTGTGTGTTTCTGTAACAGAGAAATAATGATGATGAAATGCTAATGTACTGCTGGCATTAAGTAATTCCTCACAGTTGTGAAAAGCAACTGCAGTAATGTTAATTACGACCATTTACGTGTGTGTGTGTGTGTCCCATGCCTAGATTGCGCGCTGCAAGCAGCTGATCTGCGACCCGAGCTACCTGATGGACAAGGCCAAGAAGGTGGGCCAGGTGATCCGCGTCATCTGCATCATGAGCCACCCCATCAAGAGCACCAGCGACGCCAACTCCTGCCAGATCATCATCCCCCAGAACCAGGTCAACAGGAAACACGGTACGGCACGCCAGGAAGTGACCTCACACACACACACACAGGCATACACACACACACACACACACACACGTGTTCCACTTTAGAGAGACCACAACACACACATGCCACTTTAGACAGAACACAACACACACGGATGTCTTATGGTGTGTAATGTCTCTGCTCTGTTTGTGTGTGTGTGTGTGGTAGACATCTACGTGTGTATGATCTCGTACGCACACAACGTGGCGGCGCAGGGCAAGTACGTGGCCATCGTCAGCACCACGGTGGAGACCAACGAGCCTGAGAAGGAGATCAAGCCCGCCCTCGACCTCCTCGAGCCCATCGAGCAGAAGTGAGGACCGTGTGTGTGTGTGTGTGTGTGTGTGTATGAGGCAGAGAAAGAGAGATAGGGTGGATGTTGGTCTTTGCAATGTTTGGTGTGTGAAATGAAACTACTACTGTATCTATCTATCTATATATATATATATATATATATATATATATAGATATAGATATAGATAGATAGATAGATGGTCTTTGCACCATCTGGTCTTTGCAATGTATGGTGTGTGAAACTACTGCTGTATATGTTGTATATAGTTAGTGTCCTTTTTGTGTGTGTGTGTAAAAGAGGCTAGATGTTGGTGTGTGTTTGCACTGTATGGTATGTGAGACGACTGCTGTGTGTTTTGGTATATATTGTGTGTGAGAGACTGTATTTTGGTGTGTGCTTGCAGTGTATGGTGTGTGACACTACACTTGTGTGCGGTTTGTTTTGCATATACTGGAAGTGCGTTGTGTGTGCGTGTTGGGCTGGATGATTTGTGTGGTATCTAAAACCATGCTGCTGTGTGTTTGTATGTACATTGTGTGTGAATGTGTGTGTTGTGCACTGTTATTGGGCTTGTTTGAAATGACTGGTGGGCTGACAGTCTCATCCGGACGACATCGTACCACATGGGGGGGGACGGTGTGGTACGGTGACGTTCGGACGAGATTGTCCACAAACGTCACAATTTCAGGTCCAGAATGCATTGCTTTAAGCCAGCCACTCAGCCAGCGAGTCGTTTCAAACAAGCCCACTGCTTTGTGTGTGTGACTGCCCTGTGGTAATGTGTTTACTGGTGTCCATTATTGTGCTTGAGTGTGTGACATTGTGACATCGATCCTGTGCTGTCCCCTTAGGTTCGTGAGCATCAGTGACATGTATGACCCAACCGATATGGGAACTGAAAGCCAGGTAAGATGCCCAAGAACTCTGTCACGTGTGTGTGCGTGTGTGTATGTGTGTGTGTGTTTTGGGAAGAGAGAGAAACTTGACAGAGTGTATCATTTCCCATCTGTTTTGTTTTACACTTGTTTGCTAAAAATGTAGCAATAGCCCTGTCTAACTTTACGACCTAACTGATTACAGAAGATTTATTGTTGGTGTACTAAAAAGTTTTCACATTATCTTGAAAATTTCACACTATGTTTGTAGTAGTAACGGCGCTAAAAATGACTGCGTATGCGTGTTGTATGCTGTCTTCTCCTCACCAAACACACCTTTTCATCTCAAACCAAGTGTGTGTGACTGTGTGTGTGTGTGACTGTGTGTGTGTGTGACTGTGTGTGTGTGTGTGTGTTTGTGTGTGTGTGTGTGTGTGTGTTGTACGCTCTCTTCTCCTCACCAAACACACCTTTTCATCTCAAACCAAGTGTGTGTGACTGTGTGTGCGTGTGTGTGTTTTGTATGATGTCCTGTCCTCATTAAACACAGCCTTTTCAAACCTTGCTGGCCAGGTCTTCACCGCAAACCAAGTGTGTGTGTGTGCCTGTGTATGTGTGTGTGTGACTGTGTGTGTGTTTTGTATGATGTCGATGTGTGTGTTTTGTATGATGTTGAAAGACGCACCTTTTCCACCTTCCTGGCCAGGTCTTCACCGCAAACCAAGTGTGTGTGTGTGCCTGTGTATGTGTGTGTGTGTGACTGTGTGTGTGTTTTGTATGATGTCGATGTGTGTGTGATGTGTGTGTTTTGTATGATGTTGAAAGACGCACCTTTTCCACCTTCCTGGTCAGGTCTTCATCTCAAACCAAGTGTGTGTGTGACTGTGTGTGTGTGTTTTGTATGTGTGTGTGTGTGACTGTGTGTGTTTTGTATGATATCCTCTCCTCACTAAACACACACCTTTTCTACCTTGCTGGCCAAGTCTTCATCTCAAACCAAGTGTGTGTGTGTGTGTGTGTCTGTCTTTCTGTCTGTCTGTGTTTTGTATGATCTGTGTGTGTGTGTGTATTGTATGATCTCACTAAACACACTCTTACCCTCTTGCTGGCCAGGTCTTCATCTCAAACCAAGTGTGTGTGTGTGTGTGTGTGTGTTTTGTATGATGTTCTCTCCTCACTAAACACGCACCTTTCCCACCTGGCTGGGCAGGTGTTCATCTCAAAACAAGTGTGTGTGTGTGTTTTGTATGATGTCCTCTCGTCATTAAACACACACCTTTTCCACCTTGCTGGGCAGGTGTTCATCTCCCGCTCCTACGATGCCACCACCCACTTCGAGACCACCTGCGACGACATCAAGGACATCTACCGGCGCATGACGGGCACGGACTTCGACTTCGCTGAGATGGAGCGCAAGCAGAACGACATCTTCGGCGACGCGGCCGACCAGTAGGGGGAGCCAGAGGGCAACATTGCCCCCAGTCCAGTCCAGTTGAGGCAGGCGCTATAATCTCCAGACTAAAAATAAATAAACATGCAACAGATATAAGAAAACACATGTAAACATAAACAACAAACAAACCGACAACCAACCAAAAGAAATGGGCTAGCTGAGAACCCCAATGTATGTTCTTTTCTTCCTCCGTTTTCTTCTTTTGTTGTTTTTTTTTGTTGTTTTTTTTTTTTTTAATTCTTTTTTTCTTTCATTTTACCCTCATAAAGAAGTTTCAGATACTCAGTTACAGACTTAGCATTTTGCTTTTTGGGGGGGAGGGTAGGGGAGACATCGGCTCCTTTTCACTCAAGGGGTAGAGCACTGATCAGGAATTTTGGGATGGATTTGGGCTCTCGTTCTGTCTTTCTCACTCACTCTCTCTCTCTCTCTCTCTCTCTCTCTCTGTCTCGCTCCCTCTCTCACTCAACAATGCCAAATGACCAACGGTATTACTGTCGAGTCTTCTGACCACCTACCAGTACTTATCTTCACACAAGAGCGGGAGGGACGGATGGAGAGAGGGATGGGGGGGGAGGGGGATGGGGTAGCAAGAGAGAGGGAGAGACAGATGAGGAGAGATGGATAGACAGAAGGGGTGTTAGCCAAGGTATTGTAAAGGAGAGAGGAGACATTCTGTGCAAAGAAAACTGAAAATGCCCCCCGCTTACAGGCGTTGATGGAGTAGATGTGTGTGTGTGTTAGACTGTATGTGTGTGTGTGTGTGTGTGCACGGGTGGGTGTTGTAGAGGTAATAGTGCTGTGTTTTCTCTTCTCGCTTCAGGATGTCGTATATGTTACCCCTCTTCCCCTCTCAAAGGAAAAAAACAAATCACTGAATTCTCCGTGAACCTCGTTCAGCTCCAGTTCTGTGCACAGTTAACCAATCACAACACTGCAGCGACCGTTCGCAGGGTCGCGTGGCGGTCAGTCGCGGTCTGGCCCCGCCTATTTTAGAAGAGAAATCCACACAAACAGCCAATCACAGCTAGTTTAAGGCTGCTCGCATCATGTTTCCACGGCAACCCCAGAAGCCTGTCGACAAGCTTATTCCCTAGTTTGATTGACAGCTGGCTTTCCACCTCTGCAGCTCACCCACACAGAGGCAAAATTCTGTGTCTTTTTATTTTCATTATTATTGGCCAGAGCTGCTGACAAGCACTTATACAGCCGCCACCTACGGTGTGTGTGTTGTGTGTACGTGTGTGTGTGTGTGTGTGTGTGTGTGTGTTACACATCGTTCCACCGTAGGGTGTGTGTGCCCGTGTGTTGTGTGTGTTCATGGCCAGAGTGTACTCTCTCTACCTAGACACCCCAGACAGTCAGTCAGTTGATATCGCTGATGAGTTTGGAGGGGGGGAGAGGGGGGCATGGGCATGGGGGTGGGGTGTTGGGGGGGCAGATATGGTGGCTGAGTCGTGCTGTAATATCTGTGTTTGTGTTTAGAAAGGACCAAATGTCGCCTGCAGTATTGAGTTGAGGGGAGCCCTGGGTTGGGGAAGCATTTAGTGTTTTTAAGAGAACATTTAAAAAAAGCTCCATGTTGTACTAACAGGGCTCAGATGATTTCTGTACTGCAAAAATAAACATGAACTTGTGAAAAAATCAGGGATGTTTACTGAGTCTTATTTCTCACTGTGTGTGTGTGTGCAGGCCCACTGATAGGGCGGGGGACAAACGGGTCTCTTGTCCCGGGCCCAGGCAAAGGGGGGCCCAGAACTGGTCCTTCCTTCAATTATGGAATTTGGGGGATGCGGGGGTCAGATTATGTTGTCTTGGTCCCAGCCAAGACTATCAGTGGGCCTGTGTGTGTGTATTTAAATGATTCACTTGCTTTCTCTGCTTTTGAGTGGTACACAGAGATTTGACTCCTTAGTAAATGTAGACAATACAGAAAGTGTTGGTGAGATGTTAAAATAATAATAATAAACTCTAAACTCGCTAGAGAACCTGGTGTCAAGTACATAACGAACAAACAGCTGATTAATAGGTGAGATAACGACAAAAAAAATCAAGCTAACATAAGGTGACTAAACCGAGGTTCTTCGTCCACTTCAGACAGTAAACTCAGTTTCCCAGAAGGCCATGTCGTGTCTTCTGCAGGTTCTCCAATCAGTCTTGCTCAACCTCTGCGTCATGAGGCGACTTGAAAGGCCACTCTCCCGGCTCTTGTAAATAACAGTTGTTGTTTATCTGTGGTGTTAAACTTTGCTCTATGAACACAAATGGATGTATCTGCTGCGAGAAGAACAATCATGATGGATCTCGGTAAGGGGTCGGGACAACGACTCGCACGCCGACACGTTTAAAAAAGAAGGCGAGAAATGTAAACAGTACCATGTTTACCTAGCTGATTGCATTCAGTCCATAAATAGAATACTGTAGCTACGCTGAAATGTAGGCTCCATACATGCATCTAGGAATAATGTGATGATCACAGACTAACTTTTAGCGTGGATGCACTTTATAATTCTGAATGAAGCACACGAGTGGCCTTAATGGAGTTGTAAACATTGCCCATAGAGACTGATTTAATCTTGGTTCGAAGCTCAAGTTCAAACTGGCTCTGGTGCCCACACTCATGTTATGTGATGTTTATCTAGTGTACTGAATGACATATCATGACTTGCAGGCTACGTGATTTGGCCAGCAAGTAAACAGACTGATAGGTAGTCCTATATCTATAGGTAATCCTATATCTGACATAAATAATCACCAAACGTTTCCTCATGTGCTCAGGGGTGTGGGCAGACCGCACCCCCATGCACGAGGCGGCATGTCTGGGTCGCTCGTTGGCACTGAAACAGCTGATTGACAACGGAAACCCCGTCAACATCGTGACGGTGGACAACACCACGCCACTTCACGACGCATGCATACATGGAAAAGCACGGTGCGTGCGTCTGTTACTACAGGCAGGTGCGCAGGTGAGATGATCTGTGAAAGGCACATCACTGACGATGAAGATGTCTGTGGCATCACAAACACTAATCTAAGCTTGTCATACCATGTTATGAACATTGTTCATGATGTACAGTAACAAATAAAGTCAAGTAGGATCCCAAGGGCGGCTGGTGGTGGAACAGTATGAAGCATCACATTTTAAACCAAAGAGAGCTGAGGGCATGGCATCCTGCACCACTGGAGTCAGAAAAAAAAAACTTTAATTGTTGGGTTTGGGGAAAACAAATCGGCAATTAAAACTAAGAATTGGGACTGTAACCCTCAACAGATATATAACAATATTATAACTATATACTAATAATACAGCAGCAATATACTACAGTATATGCATTCTTATAACTCTGTAACAACAAGTTAGTTAAGCCAACTAGCTGTTAAAAGAATACTATAAATCTTCTATTTGTCTCTTTATGCGTGTTTCTGTATGTGTGTGTGAGTGGGTGCGCTTGCACGTGTGTGTGTGTGTGTGTGTGTGTGTGTGTGTGTGTGTGTGTGTGTGTGTGTGTGTGTGTGGAGTATGTGCCCATGCGCACACAATGCCCATGAGAGTGTGTGCCCATGCCTGTGTGTGTGTTTTTCCAGATTGAAGTGCGGAACATCCACGGCAGCACAGCCCTGTGTCACGCGTGTGCGGTAGGCAGCGTGGAGTGTGTGAGGCTGCTACTGGATCACGGAGCTCAGATCAACCCCACCCTTACTGCCCTCACTGCTACACCCCTACATGAGGCCTGCACTAGAGGTGTGTGTGTGTGTGTGTGTGTGTGTGTGTGTGTGTGTGTGTGTGTGTGATCAACCCCACCCTTACCGCCCTCACTGCTACACCCCTACATGAGGCCTGCACTAGAGGTGTGTGTGTGTGTGTGTGTGTGTGTGTGTGATCAACCCCACCCTCACCGCTCTAACAACCACACCCCTACACAAGGCCTGCACTCGAGGTGTGTGTGTGTGTGTGTGTGTGTGTGTGTGTGTGTGTGAGAGAGTGAGTGTTTGTGTGTTTGTGCATGTGAATCCTCACTCTTTTTATTTATTGCAGCAGAGATGTCTGTCTGTCTGTCAGTTTTTCTGTGTCTGTCTAAGTGTGTGTAAATTTGTGAAGGGAAATCATCATTGCTTTTATTTTTTGTGGCAAATGTGTCTGTGTGTTAGTGTACAAGCGTGCATGCAGGCTGGCTGACAGTCTTGGCTGGACCAGGGACAAGATAATCTGATGCCCCCCCCCCCCCCCCCCTCCATATTCCAGTTCTGGGCCCCCACCTGTCCCTGGGCCCGGGACAAGAGACCCGTTTGCCCCCCCCCCCTCCCCTCCATATTCCAGTTCTGGGCCCCCACCTATCCCTGGGCCCGGGACAAGAGACCCGTTTGTCCCCCCCCCTCCCCTCCATATTCCAGTTCTGGGCCCCCACCTATCCCTGGGCCCGGGACAAGAGACCCGTTTGTCCCCCCCCCTCCCCTCCATATTCCAGTTCTGGGCCCCCACCTATCCCTGGGCCCGGGACAAGAGACCCGTTTGTCCCCCCCTATCGGCGGGCCTGCGTGCATGTGTGCATGCTTGCATACCAGCATTTGTGTGTGTTTGCATGTGAATTGTCACTGCTTTTATTTAGTAGTGTTTCTTAGCTTACCTCAGGTGAATGATGTTACTGACTGAACCCTGTGTGTCCACAGGGAACTCTGAGTGTGTGCGCTTGCTGATCTCCAAAGGAGCGCAGCTGGAGACCTACGATGTCCACACAGGGACACCGCTACACACAGCCTGTGCCAAGGGACACACACAGTGTGCGTTTGAGCTGCTCAACGCAGGTGAGGGGAAAGGAAGGAACTGAAAGTTATGACTATGTGTGTGTGTGTGTGGGTGTGTGTGTGTATGTGTGTCTGTGTGTGTGTGTGTGGGTGTGTGTGTGTGTGTGTGTGTGTGTTGCCGCTACTTCCCCTTCCTGTGTGGTTGGGTTGCCATGTCTTTGTCCATCTGTGTGTGTGTGTGTCTCCTGTCTTATCTCTATCTATCCGCCTGTCTCTTTCTCCCTCTCTCTCTGACTCTCTCTCATTGTGTGTGTGTGTGTCTGTCTGTGTGTGTGTGTGTGTTTGTGTTAAATTGTTTGCATTGGGCGGTGTGTGTTTCCTGTCTTCTCTCTCTCTCTCTGTTTCTCTCTCTCTCTATCTGTCTCTGTCTCCCTCTCTCTCTCTCTTTCTCTCTCTTTATGTGTGTGTGTGTGTGTGTGTGTGTGCATATGCTTGCAGTGTGCTGCAGTATGTATATGTTTCCTGTCTTGTCTGGTTGTGTTTGTTAGAACATTTATTTATGGTTGTATGTATTTTTGTGTTTAGGCAAGGTTGTGTGTGAGTGAGTGATTGACTTAGTTTCTGTGTGTGTGTGTCCTTGAGTGAAATAGCAATGTGGGGTGTCATGTTACAGCTTAGTCTCGGCAGGCATGCATGCTTGGACAGATGATACAGTGTAGACAAACTGGGCCAGTCTGAACTGAACTGTGGGCCAAAAACAGGAACTACTCTGTGTCACTAGGGCATGTACTTCCTGTGACCGCTTCATACAGAAAAGTGTCAATTATGTCAGCAACACAGTGCATCATGGGACCTTTGTTTACTCTATCTTGACTTTTAGTGCCCATACACCCCCCGCTACACCACAGCACCCCCTGCATCCCAGAATAATCCTACCATCCCCTAGGAGCTAACGTGAATGCTATCAGCTTTCACCACACAGCCCTGCATTTTTATGAAGCTGGTAGTCAGAGATCAATCGCCTACTGTCGCCAACTCTTATGTTACACATGTTGCTCCATTAGCTTTTCAACCCCAGTGGTGGGCAGTGGTGGCCTAGCAGTTAAGGTATCGGACCTGTTACCGCAGGATCGCAGGTTCGAATCTAAGTTTGCCAGTAGCTCCACTGAGGTACCCTGAGCATGGTACCATGCCCACACACTGCTCCCTGGGTGCCGTTGTCATGGCTGCCCCCTGCTTACGTGTGTGATGGGTTAAATGCAGAGGTTGAATTTTGTTGTGTTTGTTGTGCTATGATGTGGTGTGTGATCACAATGACCAATGGGACTGACTTGACTTTTACTTTCCATAACAGTCCTGTCTTCTGTCTCCTAGGAGCCAATGTAAATGCGACCAGCTTCCATAACACAGACCTGCGTTTTTATGAAGCTCATAGTCAGAGATCAATCACCTTCTGAACTCTTATGTTACACAATTTGGTCTAAATCGTAAGCTTCTCCATCCCATAATAGTCCTGTCTTCTGTCTCCTAGGAGCTAATGTAAATGCTACCAGCTTCCATAACACCGCCCTGCATTTTTATGAAGCTGGTAGTCAGAGATCAATCGCCTTCTGAGCTCTAATGTTACACATGTTGCTCCAGTATCGTAAGATTCTCCATCCCATAATAGTCCTGTCTTCTGTCTCCTAGGAGCTAATGTAAACGCTACCAACTTCCATAACACAGCCCTGCACCATGCCGCCCGGGCAGGATCGGCTGACCTCATCGACCTGCTGGTGGAGTTTGGGGGCGACATCAATGCCAGCGACAACCTGAACCGGAGACCCCTGGACTACACCGCCCCCGACTCCCCAGCACGACTCGGTCTGCTGCACTGCCTCAGTGAGCTCTCCTCTGCACTTGCGGAACCCATATCGATTAATCTGCACGGCTCAATCATATCTGACAATATTTTCATTTGTCTGTTTGTTTAAATGCAGTGTATTATATTATTCAGTGCAATCTGATACACCTGGGTAGTTTTCGTCTCATTTGAAATTACTATGTGGTGGTTATGTGCATCATATCTTATTGGCTGGATATGTCTTTTTCTCTCGCTCTATCTATCTATCTATCTATCTATCTATCTATCTATCTATCTATCTATCTATCTATCTATCTATCTATCTATCTGTCTGTCTGTCTGTCTGTCTGTCTGTCTGTCTATCTTTTGCTCTCTCTCTCTCTCTCTCTCTCTTTCAGACTCCCCTCTCTCTCTGCAGCAGATCTGCAGGATCCGGCTCAGGAGAATCTTGGGCACCAGAGCTCTGGAGGTCTTTCCCCAACTCAGCTTGTGCCAGCGCATTTTGGACTATCTCTGTTATAAATGACTTACAGAAACACACACACACACACACACACGGTGCCTGAAATGTGCCTGTAAATGTAAATAAATATATGTTGTGTTGTTGATGTTTTCATGTGCAAGTTACAGTGACTTTGAATATAAAAATCCAGAAAAATATAGTCTATGACTACCGCAAAAATCATTCAGAAAGACCTGTCACCATCTAGTTATTTCTACCTTGCAGTTACTGAAGAGAGCCAGCAGTAAACTACATTTCCTGATTGCACATATAAACGTCATCAACAGGTCCACGTGATCTCCCTTGCCGCAGATGTAAACACGCGACACTTAT
This sequence comes from Coilia nasus, assembly GCA_027475355.1. Classification (NCBI taxonomy): domain Eukaryota; kingdom Metazoa; phylum Chordata; class Actinopteri; order Clupeiformes; family Engraulidae; genus Coilia; species Coilia nasus. Next base: position 7,829,971 of record CM050220.1, on the reverse strand, counting down.
GGGGTCAGTTTATTTACCGTCCATTTCGGAAGGAATTATTCCTACAGAAATAGCGAGATAGGGGAGAAACAATGCAATTGGAAGTTGAGAGCCCTCGGCCGTACTTCTTCGGTGATATCGGTAAGTCGTTCTACACTAACTTACAAGAACCAGTACAACAGCTAGCAAAAACCGGTGTCAGGCAGGCAGAAGGCATGGTAGAGGAGGAGTGCATGGCGTGACATGACATGTTGCACACTGAAATCCCCAGTTATGTCTCCATTATTTTTATCTGACGTTATTTCTGCATAGCAGAAAAGTGGTAAAGACCTACTGCATTAGTTTTGCCAATAATTAACAGGTTTGCTTGGACTGTAACCTGATCAGTTAGTGACAGTTGCCCCGATAGGTAACCGTCTCCTTGGTCCTCTCAGATAATTTATTAAACCTTTGAGGTTTGATAAGATGATGAATAAATTCGTCACGTAGACCATGTCTAATCACACGCTCATGACATTCAGCTATTTTTATATGAGATTATCTTCATCCATCCAGCTCACTGGTAAAAGAGCAAGTGCGCCCTCTAGAATTGAGCTGTCGTTAATGATCTTATCTCATTAACCCGTAGGCTGCTGGTCCGAGCGGACCGAGGTCCATAAGGCAGCTTACCGGGGAGAGGCAACGCTTCTGCAGAGGCTCATCCAGAATGGCGCATCGGTCAACATCGTGGCCGTTGACTCAGTCACACCACTGCATGAAGCTGCCATTCGTGGTCAGACCGAGTGTGTGCGCTTACTGCTGGACGCAGGTGCTCAGGTGAGCCGTCTGCGGTGTGGCTTTCAGCTGTTAAGAGTGAGTTACCTAGCCTGGTAAACCAGTTCCTCGTACTTTATTTCATTTTGTACAGAGCGTCTGGCAGTGCATTGTATTGAGAAACGATTTCTTCCTGGTCGTGTGGAAGTTTAAGTGGCCCTGCCTTTACCCAATTGCTAAGGTCTGGTCGTGACATATGTAATTCACCTGCCTACACACTACAATTCAAATATAGTCAGCCTCATCACTCACGAACACTTCCTCTGTTTGCTCATTGGCTAGGCAAAACTCTGCCTAAAACAGCAATGTCAATGGAAGCACTGCCAGACCCTCTGTACCAAATGAAACGAAGTATAAGGGGCTGGTTTACCAGGCTATGAGTTACCCTGATGAACTTTACTAAGTAACGGTGAAGTCCAATCAGGGGCGAAGGCTGCTGTTAAGGGCCCCGCATTGGATGGGTGTACTTTAAGGACACCAGTAGTAGTATTATGAGTAGAGTAAGTAGAGTAGTAGTAGAGTTACTTTATTGATCCCGAAGGAAATTAAGGTAATAATAACAGTAATAGTAATAATATAATAATGATAATACTATCAGTAGTAATGTTATTACTAATAATGTTAACAGAGCCCAATTTAGTTTTTTCATAGGACCCATTATTTCTCGCTTCACCCCTGAGTGCAATGATAATGGCCTCTGAGTTGTATTTGCAAGGCTTCGTGTGTGTGTGTGGCAGGTGGATGCGCGTAACGTGGACGGAAGCACCCCTCTATGTGAGGCGTGTTCTGCAGGGAGCTCTGAGTGTGTGCAGCTGCTGCTGGACCGGGGGGCAAAGGTCAACCCCGCCCTTACCTCACGCACAACTTCACCTCTGCTGGAGGCCTGCATCAGCGGTCAGTGTGTGTGTGTGTGTGGGTGTGTGTGTGTGTGTGGTCAACCCTGCCCTTACCTCACACGCAACGTCACCTCAGCACCATCAGCGGTCAGTGTGTGTGTGCGTGTGTGCGTGTGTGTGGTCAACCCCGTCCTTAGCTCACGCACCATCTCACTTCTGCTGGAGCCCTGCATCAGTGGTCAGTGCGTGTGTGTGTGTGTGTGTGTGTGTGTGTGTGTGTGTGTGTGTGGTCAACCCTGCCCTTACCTCACACGCAACGTCACCTCTGCTGGAGGCATGCATCAGCGGTCAGTGTGTGTGTGTGTGTGTGTGGATTCACTGACAACTGACTGACATGTGTGCGAGATGTCAGGCAATGCTGAGTGTGTCTGTGTGTGTGTGATGCTGAGTGTGTATGTGTGTGTGTGTTTGTCTGCAATGTCAGGCAATGCTGAGTGTGTGTATATGTGTGTGTGTAATGTCAGGCAATGCTGAGTGTGTACAGATGGTGATCGACAAGGGAGCGTCTTTGGAGACGTTTGACTTGTACCACGGCACACCTCTACACGTGGCCTGTGCAAACACACACGTCGACTGCGCCAAAGCTCTACTCGACGCAGGTGAGACACACAAACACACACACACACACACACTCTTACACACACACACACACACCCTTACACACACACACACCATACCTGGCACACAACAACAACTTAGACATCCTCAACTCCAAATAAAAATACTGTTTTGTATGCCAATTACAAAAATATTGCAAACTAGAAAAAAAAACACTCAAGCATT
>CM050220.1:7810000-7815000 GCA_027475355.1 Coilia nasus | reverse complement strand
ACACACACACACACATACACACATACACATACACACACACACACATACGCACACACATGCGCACACTGGCAGCTTGTGTGAAAGAGGCAGGAGCAGTGTAAGATTGCTTAACAGTGGTGATGTATTTAAGCCCACTAACCTACACACAGCTTTCCATACTACTGAGCCGACCTTGCTGTCCCTACTGAAGCATCATGAAGATCAGCTTAGTCATCGCCCTCTGCGTCCTTTGCCTCTCTGGTATGTTCCCTTCCTCGCTTATATACACACACCTTGACACACACACACACACATGCACATACATAAACACAACATGAAAGATGCAACATGTGTGCATTTGACAACAAAGCAAAGATGAATAAGATTAAGGTGGCATATAACGATGCTCTTAGAATATTGCGTATGACTCCAAGGTGGGGAAGTGCTAGTGTGTTGTTTGTGTCTGCAAATGTTCCCACGTTTCAGGCTCTAATGAGGAACCTCATGTATAAATGTATGTGTAGGTTAACTGAATCAAGAAATGGAATTATAATGTCTTTGACTGATCCTAAAGAAAGTGGTACGCAATATTTCTCCGGAAAAGCCAGTTATATGTTTTTTAATTCAAACAGACCTTACGTGACTGTAGTTTTTTTATGTGTGTGTGTGTGTGTGTCGGGGGGGTGGGGGTGGGGGGGGGGGGGTATTATATTGTAAGTGTATGTTCTTATATGTACAATTGGACATTGAGTCTGTAAATAAAGTTATATATACCTCACCTCTACCTGTCTCTCTCTCTCCTCTACCTGTCTTTCACCTCTACCTGTCTCTCTCACCTCTACCTGTCTCTCTCTCTCGTTCCAGTGTATGGATCCCCTGACAACGATCCATTTGGTTTTCCACCTCGAAGACGCGGGAGGTCAGCTATCATAGCTACTCCTAGACGTCCTGGACCGAGACGCCCTGAACCAAGACTTGGACGTTCAGTGTATGGATACGATCCATTGGGTTTTGCGAGTCCTGATGTCGTGGAACAGAAGGACAACTCTGGTACGTTCTCTCTCACACTTTCATACACACACACACACACACACAGGACAAGATTTGTTTGAACAGGCTATGCGCAGAAAACAACCCTGCTACAGGTTGGTAAATGAAGCTGTGTTAACCAGAACAGATCTTATTTTAACACAATGATGTCTGAACAACTGATGTTATTGATGGCTACTGGACCATTACTGATCCACTCTCTGTCTGTTTGTCTCTTTCTCTCAATATCTCTGGAACTCTTCTCATCCCCAATCTTCTGTGTCCCTCTTACTCTTTCTGACAATCACTGTGTCATCTCTCTCTTTCTCTGTCTCTCTGTCTCTCTCTCTGTCTCTCACAATCTCCATGCCATGCAACTCCTGTTTCTCTTTCTCATGATCCCTCTGTCACCTCTCTCATCCCCACTGTTCTCTCTATCACTCACTCACTACCATTCACAACTCTTATCTTTCTCTCTTTTTTAATTGCATTGTATATGCAAACTCCCTCTCTATCAATCTCTGTCTTTCTCATAATCCCTCTATCACTTCTCTCATTCCCACTCCTCTTTATCTCTCTCTCTTTCCTTCTTTCTCACTCTGTCTCTCTCTCCCCACCTGTGTCTCTCATTCCTACCTGTCTCTCTCCACCACCTGTCTCTCTCTTCCCCCACCCGTGTCTCTCTCCACTACCTGTCTCTCTCCACTACCTGTCTCTCTCCACTGTCTCTCCCACCTCTACCTGTCTCTCTCTCCACTACCTGTCTCTCTCTTCCCCCACCTGTGTCTCTCATTCCCACCTGTCTCTCTCCACTACCTGTCTCTCTCTCCTCACCTGTGTCTCTCTCCACTACCTGTCTCTCTCCACTACCTGTCTCTCTCTCCACTACCTGTCTCTCTCTCCTCACCTGTGTCTCTCTCCACTACCTGTCTCTCTCCACTACCTGTCTCTCTCTCCACTACCTGTCTCTCTCTCCCCCACCTGTCTCTCTCTCCACTACCTCTTCCCCCTACCCTATCCCTCTGTGTGCTGTTTCTCAGCTCCGGAATCGGATGAGTCACCACCTGCTGAACCTCCTCGATTGCCTTATAGGCGAGGAGGCTTCGTTAGGCTTGGGAGGGAAGCAGGGTCTGTGCCGCTAGCTGTGCCTGTTAGAGCTGCACGGCCTGCTGATGGCCCATGGGCTGGTTGATATGGCTGGGTGAGTATGGGGTGTAGGAGATTGGTCAGACTAAGCCAATCAGAGAACACACGTAACACACATCCCATAATACACATCACTGTGCCTAGGGCTGGTTGATATGGCCGGGTGAGTATGGCGTGTAGGAGATTGGTCAGACTAAGCCAATCAGAGAGCACACACATCACGTAACACACATCCCATAATACACATCACTGTGCCTAGGGCTGGTTGATATGGCTGGGTGAGTATGGGGTGTAGGAGATTGGTCAGACTAAGCCAATCAGAGAGCACACACATCACGTAACACACATCCCATAATACACATCACTGTGCCTAAGGCTGGTTGATATGGCCGGGTGAGTATGGGGTGTAGGAGATTGGTCAGACTAAGCCAATCAGAGAGCACACACATCACGTAACACACATCCCATAATACACATCACTGTGCCTAGGGCTGGTTGATATGGCCGGGTGAGTATGGGGTGTAGGAGAGGGGTCAGACTAAGCCAATCAGAGAGCACACGTAACACACATCCCATAATACACATCACTGTACCTAGGGCTGGTTGATATGGCCGGGTGAGTATGGGGTGTAGGAGAGGGGTCAGACTAACTGTACGTACAGATCAGAAGCGACCAAAGCGAACAGGTCGCCAAGGTCGCTGAAGAAGCTTCGCTGTTGAATTCGCCTTGTTCACATTGTTTGCTCATGACGTATCATTTGGAATGTTGGATTTAGCTCAGTAATTAACGTACGTTGGTAGATCTATGTATTCTTGTTGGTTTTCGCCTAACCGCGTCATAGCTCATTACCATAAAATTAACTGACTTTTAACTTCCCTTTTTCACTTTGGTCGGCCAATTCACTTCGCTGCTGGCAAATTCACTCTGGTCGCCTAATTCGCCGACTGTCCATAGAGAAATAATGACTTCCGTCGCTCTGGTCTCTTCTGATGTGAACACCCACTAAGCCCAATTAGATAGCACACACATCACGCAACACACATCCCATAACACACATCACATAATACACGTGCTACAACACATCACATGACAAAGGTCATGTTACACACGTGACATCATATGACAAAAGTCATAACACACATGACACGATCCAGATCACAACACACACCACATGGCATCGCATGATGATCATTTAACACCAGTTAAATACACACGTTCTGAGCTGTTTCTACTCTCTTAGATATTTACCCTCACTGAGATGTTTACTCCTTCTGAGATGTTTCCCTGTTTATTCTCCTCACAAATTTAGACAGGACAGGCTTCCGATCCATCATCGTGGGCCGTGTCCTCCACCCTTGCTTCCTGAAGACTGAAAGTCTCTGCTTGTCCTGAATTGGCCTCTTCAGCTGACCTGAGATCAGAGTGTGGGTGTTGTGCTCTTAGGAGCCTGGTGGTGAACAGCTGGTCCAGAGTCTGCTTAAAAAAGGCAATAACCCAATAAAGCATCTGAGCATTATATGCCTGCTGTTGCCTGTGTTCTTTACACTACAACTTCACTACATCAACAGCGCACAACACTCCATCAACATTACACTACATTAACACAACACTCCATCAACACAACACTACATTAACACTACACTCCATTATCACAACACCACTCTAAGCTCTTATCCCCCCCCACCACACACACACACACACACACCCACCCTCTGTGCCCTCCTGCCTTTTGATTTTATTGACTGTATGAGCACCTGCAACGCCTTTTTTTGCTTTTTAGTCTCGTCTATCCACTTTTTGGTTAAGAATATTGTGCTGTCTTGACTGTAAAATGCACAATACAAATACATCCCCTTGGCCTGCAGAAATGTATGTGGTAACACACACACACACAACCAAGCATCTGCCAGTGATTCAGATAACCATCTCAGCAGTTGGTCAGAGCACAGTGTGACTGCCCATTTGCTCATTTAACAGTTTGTGTGTGTGTGTGTGTGTGTGTGTGTGTGTGTGTGTGTGTGTGTGTGTGTATGTGTGTGTGTGTGTGTGTGTGTGTGTGTGTGTGTGTGTGTGTGTGTGTGTGTGTGTATGTGTGTGTGTGAGTATGCATGCTTCTACAGTAATTAATTTTTTTATGAAACCCAAAGTCACGATATGAATAGAGACATAAATTAAACGTGATGAATTTAAAACAGGCAGACAACACAAAATGTTTAAGGTGAACAAAAGCCTTTGCATTGGCAACCCTCAGTGGGAATGTTTGTCTAATGAAAACTATGATGGTTTGCTGCACTTGAGGTGAGGCCATCAGTAGAGCTCTAGATGGAGCCAATTGTGGTCAGAATAGGGTATAGGTTAATTAGCGTTCACATAGTCTTTCCCATTCTCATAACGTGAAACCTAAGTTCACAATACAAATAGAAACATAAATGAAACGTGAGGAATTTAAAACAGACAGACAAAGACGACAAAATGAAAACTACAATGGTTTGCTGCCCTTGAGGTGAGGCCGTCAGTAGAGCTCTAGATGCAATAGGCCAGCTGTCCTAAAGTTGACCTGACCTGCAGCATTGTCTTTGGTAACACCAAAGAACTTATAATAACAACATATATAGAATCTCTTTGGGTAACACACACAACCACATCATATCATCTAGATAACCATCACAGCACGCGCTCAGAGGGCTGACTATGACCATGCATTTTCACAGTTTGTGTGTGTGTGTGTGTTAATTTCACAATGCCAGTGCATCTTGGTCCAAGCCCTACTTTGACCTGCCTATGTGTTGGGGGACAGGGAATCGTTCGCTTTGACTAATTCCAGGTCATTTGAAGCCTTTTGTGT
>CM050220.1:7790000-7795000 GCA_027475355.1 Coilia nasus | reverse complement strand
AAATGTACTTTTTGCTTTTCAAGACTTCAAGACTTTTTATTGTCATTGAACAGTAGCCTGCACTGAGCACGTGGTCAGAACACTCACTGTGACCATTCGTTTCACAGTTTCCAACACACTGCAGTTCACCTTGGGACTTGGCCCTACTTTGACCTGCCAGTGTGTGGGGACAGGGGATTGTTTGCTTTAGCTTTTACTAAGTACAGGTCATTTCTAAGTGCCTACGAGAAGTGTCCGCCCCTGGATAAAAACTTTAAAGTTTTGGTGGCTAAAATGCATTTTCTATGCGTTTTCAGACAGGACGCGATTTGTTTGAATAAGCCATGCCCAGAAAACAACCAGCACTACCAGTGTGGAGACCCTCAGATTTTACCAAGAACAAAAATTCCACCTCCAGCTACCTGCCCATCTCATCCATTTCTGTTGCAAAAACCACAGGGTAGTGTCTAAGTGAATTAGCCAGGTCAGAGTAGGGTACAGGGTAATTAGTGTGCATCTTTCTCATTCCCATGATGCATTCATGGGAGCAACTTTTTATGCAACCTATAGAGAACACAGAATCAATAGCCTACTTGAATGCATACACTTGTACAACCAGGCATGCACCTTCCTAGTCTAGTTGTATGTCAGCAGATGGATAAGGACACAATGCTATGACTGCTTATTTAATAACTTTCGCTGCTTTTGAATCCCTTAAATAACAAAACACGTTACTAACATCAACATATAACATGTTTTATGTGAATCATTGCTCAGTTGCCTCAGAAGTTTATTTCCAGGCCTTTTATATTCTTTTTTCTTTTCTGCTCCATAGCCTATTAGCCTGATGCATCAGACGCTTTCACATCATTTCACTTTGTGCAAAGCATCTGAAACATATCCACTGGCATAAATAATGTAGGCTGGGAGGAATGTAATTGTTTCTACCCTCTGCCATTGAACTGCAGGCTGTTTTTTTCAGTCGCTAGTAGTTTATACCATATAACAAAGACTTGTCGTAGGCTATCATTATGCTTATTTAATAAAAGACATCCAACCCTCCTAAATATCAACACACATTGCTAAAATCAACGTACAACATGTCTAACATGTCTTCCCTCCCTGCCGCTCAAGCTCTGATGTGCACACGTTTATTGTGCAACAACATAGCGTCTGACCCGTAGGAGAACTTCGAGTGCAAAAGGAGCTCCATCCGACAATCCGACCGCGTGGTCACTCAGTGACAGAGTAGGAGAAGCATAGTGAGCCTTTCATGAAACCCAAGGTCACGATACCAGCAGAACCATAAATGAAACATGATGAGTTTAAAACAGGCACACAAGGACGCTAGACACGGCAGCCTTTAGATCCTACCCATCATGTACTGCAGTTTTTTGCACATCGGAATTTTCCTCAAACGGAAAACAATTAAATACAAAATGAACAGCTTAGTTTAACTTCAGAACATTTACTACTTATTATATTTGGAGTTTGTTTTAGGGATTTGCAGATTCAAGTCCAGAGAGATTGTATTTGCTAAGTATTCTGGTTTAGAAGGGACTAGAAGTGAAGAGTAACTGATGGTATTATTTTGTGTAAGTTCAGTAAGCGAGATCCCTGTACGGCTAAGGGGAGGGCCCTGGGCCCAGGAGCGGTGGTCCCGCCCTTGACTCTATGACTCTGCCCCTGACACACACACACACACACACACACACACACACACACACACACACACATGCGCACACTGGCAGCTTGTGTGAAAGAGGCAGGAGCAGTGTAAGATTGCTCAATAATGGTGATGTATTTAAGCCCAGTTGGTGGACAAACACTAACCTACACACAGCTTTCCATACTACTGAGCCGACCTTGCTGTCCCTTCTGAAAGCATCATGAAGATCAGCTTAGTCATCGCCCTCTGCATCCTTTGCCTCTCTGGTACGTTCTCTCCCTCTCTTTCATAGACACACCTTGACACACACACACACACACACACATTAGGGTGTCAATGAAGCTGTATTAACCAGAACAGATCTTATTTCAGCACAGTGATGTCTGAATTATACCAACAGTGAGGATACAGATGCTGATGTTGTTGATGGCTACTGGACCATTACTGATCCACTCTCTGTCTGTTTGTCTCTTTCTCTCAATATCTCTGGAACTCTTCTCATCCCCAATCTTGTGTGTCTCTCTTACTCTTTCTGACGATCGCTGTGTCATCCCTCTCTCTCTCTCACTCTCTCTCACTCTCTCCAACAATGTCTCTGTAACTCCTCTCTCTTTCTCATGATCCCTCTGTCACCTCTCTCATCCCCACTGTTCTCTCTATCACTCACTCACTACTACTCACGACTGTGCCATCTTTCTCTTTCACTATTAATCGCAATGTATATGCAAACTCCCCCATCTCTGTCTTTCTCCATCATCTCTCTTATTTCCACTCCTCTTCATCTCTCGCTTTCCCTCTTTCTCACTCTGTTTCTCCCCACTACCTGTCTCCCTCTCTGTCCCACACCTGTGTCTCTTTCCTCTACCTGTCTGTCTCTCCACTACCTGTCTCTCTCACCCCTACCTCTCTCTCTTACCACTACCTGTCTCTCTCTCATCACTACCTGTCTCTCCCTTACCTGTCTCTCTCTCCTACCTGTCTTTCTCTCTTTACCCTCTACCTCTGCCTCTCTCATCTCTACCTCTCTCTCTCTCTACAACCTGTCTGCCTCTCATCTCTACCTCTCTCTCTACAACCTGTCTGCCTCTCATCACTACCTCTCTCTCTACAACCTGTCTGCCTCTCATCTCTACCTCTCTCTCTACAACCTGTCTGCCTCTCATCACTACCTCTCTCTCTACAACCTGTCTGCCTCTCATCTCTACCTCTCTCTCTACAACCTGTCTGCCTCTCATCTCTACCTCTCTCTCTCTCTACAACCTGTCTGCCTCTCATCTCTACCTCTCTCTCTACAACCTGTCTGCCTCTCATCACTACCTCTCTCTCTACAACCTGTCTGCCTCTCATCTCTACCTGTCTCTCTACAACCTATCTGCCTCTCATCTCTACCTGTCTCTCTACAACCTGTCTGCCTCTCATCTCTACCTGTCTCTCTACAACCTATCTGCCTCTCATCTCTACCTGTCTCTCTACAACCTGTCTGCCTCTCATCTCTACCTCTCTCTCTCTCTACAACCTGTCTGCCTCTCATCTCTACCTGTCTCTCTACAACCTATCTGCCTCTCATCTCTACCTGTCTCTCTACAACCTGTCTGCCTCTCATCTCTACCTGTCTCTCTACAACCTATCTGCCTCTCATCTCTACCTGTCTCTCTACAACCTGTCTGCCTCTCATCTCTACCTCTCTCTCTCTCTACAACCTGTCTGCCTCTCATCTCTACCTGTCTCTCTCTCTCCACTACCTGTGTCTCTCTCTGTCCTCCTCCCTCCCCCTGTGTGCTGTATCTCAGCTCAGGCATTGGCTAGGTCACCACCTGGACCCATTTCTATTCCTGGACCCCAAGAACCCCCAGGACCCCCAGGACCACCAGGACCTCCTGGACGCCCTGGACTGCCAGGGCTGCCTGGACGCCCAGGCAGAGGTGCTCGGTCTGACCCGGTCGTCTACTGGTGATCACTGATATGGCCGGGTGAGTATGGGGTGTAGGAGATTGGTCAGACTAAGCCAATCAGAGAGCATGCGTAACATACATCCCATAATACACATCACTGTGCCTAGGGCTGGTTGATATGGCCGGGTGAGTATGTGGTGTAGGAGATTGGTCAGACTAAGCCAATCAGAGAGCACACGTAACACCCATCCCATAATACACATCACATAATACACATGCTATGACACATCACACACGTCACATCCCATGACAAAGGTCAGATAACACGCATGTCACATCACATGACATCGCATGATGATCATTTAACAAACACCCAGCTAGACACACACGTTCTGAGCAGTTTCTACCCTCTTAGATGTTTACCCTCACTGAGATGTTTACTTCTTCTGAGATGTTTTCCTGTTTATTCTCCTCACAAATTTAGACAGGACAGGCTTCCGATCCATCATCGTGGGCCATATCCTTAACCCCCGCTTCCTGAAGACTGAAAGTCTCTGCTTGTCTGAATTGGCCTCTTCAGCTGACCTGAGATCAGAGTGTGGGTGTTGTGCTCTTAGGAGCCTGGTGGTGAACAGCTGATCCAGAGTCTGCTTAAAAAAGCAATAACCCAATAAAGCATCTGAGCATGATATGTCTGCTGTTGCCTGTGTTCTTTACACTACAACTTCACTACATCAACAGCGCACAACACTCAATCAACATTACACTACACCAACATTACACTACATTAACACTACACTACACCAACATTACACTACATTAACACCACACTCCATCAACACCACACTACATTAACACTACACTTCATCATCCCATCACACTGCAAAAGTGCCACACACCAACACCAGTTTAAACAGCAAGTTGATTTTTTCTACGTGGTCTCCCATCCAAGTAATAGTAATAATAAAGAGATATAAAGATAAAGAGATAAAGAGCATTCTTGCAGAAAATGCTAAAAGTGTGCTTGCATGTGCCAAGTTTCGTGATCATCGGAGCAAATTATGTGCCAAAATATATTTTTTGCTAATTGCAGCACCACCTAGTGGTCAAATGATGTCAAATCAGTTATGCATACTTTGGATGGGGTCAGAAGCAAATGCACCAAATTTGGTTGTAATAAGCCGCAGCCTTGTTGAGATATGAGCACTTCCTGTTTGGTGGCTTTGCTTGCTGATTTTAATTGGCTGTCATGGGCAAACGATTGGAAAAATCAAGGAGCCATTAAGTAGCGTTTGTCAGGCATCGTCTGAGGATCATGTGTGCCAAGTTTCATTAACATTGGTCAAAATGTGTGATCTATGACAATGTCATTTCATTTCTGACATTTTACAAAGTGCCAGGAAAGTTTGGAGGCAGAAAGTGACATCATAGGGTTTTTTGAACCTGACCTTAGCCAACGA
>CM050220.1:7772500-7775000 GCA_027475355.1 Coilia nasus | reverse complement strand
GCAGATGAGTCCACCAGAAAGAGCAGAGGAAGAGCACACACACACACATGCACACACACATATACACACACACATACACACACATATACACACACACATACACACACACATAGGCTGTGCAGATGAGTCCACCAGGAAGAGCAGGGTAGCTGGGAAGGACATCAGCGGGGCCTCCTAGACACTAACATACTAAATAGCTGAGTCTGCTTCTCTGCAGACTATGTTAGATAAATATTAATGTAACGTTAATGCAACATGTTGTACTTGTAGCTTTGCCAACAATTACTTCATTTCAAATAAGCATAATTGAATGATATTTGAGAGATTAATAAGTAAAGTAAGCAAAATATATGTTATTGCTCCTAAGGGGAAAATCATCTTGGACTTCACAGTCACTGCATCACAGACATAAACAGCTCATACATAAATAAAAAACAACAGTAAAATAGTAAAAACATAAATAAAAATAAATAAACATAAATAAAATCATGAATGAAAGAGAGGGAGAGAGAGAGAGAGAGAGAGACTGAGAGAGGGAGAGAATGAGAGTGAGGGAGAGAGTGAGGGTCAGAGAGACAGAAAGACAGAGAGAGAGAGACAGAGAGAGAGAGAGAGAGCGACAGTGAGAGTGAGAGAGAGAGAGAGAGACAAAGAAGTTCATAGACGGAGAGAAATGGGAGGAAAGGAAAGGAAGGAAAGGAGGAAAAGGCAGAGAGCTGCTGATGTCAGTTGGAAAGGCCACTGTGGCTCTTGGACTGTAACGTGTCTGGAAGAGAGAAACCCGATAGCTTAGGGGAGGGAGAGAGAGAAAAAGAGAGAGAGAGAGAGAGAAAGGGAGAGAGAGCAAGAAAGAAAGGGGGGGAGAGGGATAGAGAGAGGAAAAGAGGGAGGGAGAGAGGAAGAGACAAAGTGAGAGAAAAAGTGAGAGCGAGAGAACCATGAGAGAGAGAGAGAAAAAAACAGAGAGGGAGAGAGAGAGACAGAAAGGTCTTAACTGTGGTCTTCAAGGAGTCCAAAGAACCGCCCTCTGCCTATAAGCCAATGGGATAAAGAGTATGAAATCACCTGAGGTGTAGACATACAGTGGGTGTGTGTGTGTGTGTGTGTGTGTGTGTGTGTGTGTGTGTGAATGGGAGTGGGAAAGTGCAGTTTGTGGTTTGGCCTGAGAAACTCTAATCTGGAGGGAACGGTACTTTGTGCAGCGCGAACCAAATGATTTTTACATGACTGTGCACTTTCTCCCTGACCCATATGATAGACGAACCGCATACAACCCGGCCCAAAAGCAACACACACCCACACAAACACACACACACACACACACACATACACACACACACACAGACACACACACACACACACACACACACAAACACACACACAAACACACACGCACACACACACACAGACAGACACACACACACACACACACACACTGTCTACTAATTATGCAGTTTGTGTGAAGTTATAACGAAAGCCCACGTTGTGTATGCCTTGCACTCTCTGTGAAGCTTCATGCAATCTGCACAGCAAGATCCACAAACATATCTCACACAAACCATACCTTCACACACTGTCCAGGCAAACACACACCTACAGTACACAATCCATATGTCCATACATTCACACTGTCCACACTGTCTGCACAGAAACACACCCACACAAATCATACATCTACACACTGCCTACACCAGTGGTTCTTAAACTTTTTGTCTGGCGTCCCCACAAAAAAACCTGATGAGGTCTGGTGACACCACGTTTGCCCCAAACTCCTTGTAATTGCATTGGGCATGCTAAACCTGTCCAATCTTTAGGCTGGCTAATAGCACAAGAAATGTGGCTAGTAATGTTGTTTTGTTTTTGGAGCGACAAGTTACGATGTTTCAGGGGCGTGTAGGGGCCCTCACCCAGACATTTTCCCATAAATTATATGTAATGTTGTGCATTCTGGTGCATTTTTACAGGCTCTTAGATCTATAGAAATGGTTTTTCAATTGTATCTATAAAAATAGGCTTAGCTTTTAATCCAATGCCTTAATTGGTCACCACTTAAAAGCATAGTGATTAAAATGACTAGTGACTAAAATGTCCATGCAACACCCTTACAAAAACTAGGTCATTTTAACTCCTCCTGCCCCTGCCGCTGAGAGAAGGAGAACTAGAATGACATGCTACAGACTGAACAACAGCACATTAGCAGTTTTGCTAGTTGTGCTAACTTCAATATGAAGCTATAATTATAGCAGGTTGCGGATGGAAGTTGAATGCAGAAAGACAACATGAACGACGTCAAAGGTTTAAACAACCATTGCAACAATATCTACAAAAACACTTTAGTCAGTGTTAGTTAGCAAACTTAAATACAACGTAAAAGAGTTTAGCAACTCGATTGTTACCTTATGGAAAAGCAAGGTTAGCTAACCAATGCTGCCCTCAACCTGTCAGAGAAGTTATTCATCCTACCTGCAGTGTTTCCAAACGCACAACTTCTTCCTTATTC
>CM050220.1:7765000-7767500 GCA_027475355.1 Coilia nasus | reverse complement strand
GTTTGAGAGTGTGTGTATTGAAGTATGTGTGTGATGTGTTTAAGTATTCCGTGTGTATGTGTGTGTGTATGTGTGTGTGTGTGTGTGTGTGTGTGTGTGTGTGTGTGTGTGTGTGTGTGTGTGTGTGTGTGTGTGTGTGTTAATCTGTTTCTTTTTCTCTCTTTTCTTCCCTCTCTCTACCTATATCCCACATAGAGGCAGAGAATCATCTGCATGATCTGCGTGTGTCAGGGCTCTGTAGAGGAGAGTAATTAATCATTACTAGCCCCTGGCATTAGGCAGCATCCTACCCCTCATGCTATCTCTCTCCCTATATCTCCATTTATCTCACACACTTTATGGGACAGATTTGCTTTTGCTGATGTTTGACATACATTACATTATATGAACCTTTGGACCAAGGATTATGTTTATGGTGGGTTAAAGGTAGTCTGGTAAACCAGCCCATCATTTGTGCCTCCACTCCAAATTGTGAAGCTCTGGGCCCCCTAAAGTGTCTTTATCTGCGACCCCACCCCCACCCCCCCTGCTACCCTGCAGCAGCAGAATCTCCGGTGCAGTGGCCCATCTTTAGCAGCAGTGTCTCTGGTACACCATCTTTAGCCACTAGGAATTGTGGGCCCCCTGAAAGAAAATACATTTGGGCCCCCACCCCTACCATAGTATGGGCCACTGTGAAACTCTGGGCTCCCTGGATTGTCCTAACCCCCTTAGCCATCTTTAGCAGCAGTGTCTCTGGTGCAGTGGGCCATCTTAAGCAGCAGTTTCTCAGGTACACTGGCACGTCTTTAGCAGCAGTGTCTCTGGTGCAGTGGGCCATCTTAAGCAGCAGTGTCTCTGGTGCACTGGCACATCTTTAGCAGCAGTGTCTCTGGAGCAGTGGGCCATCTTAAGCAGCAGTGTCTCAGGTGCAGTGAGACATCACAACAACAGTCACCATACAAATACACTCTGAGAGCAGAGTGAGGGATGAAGAGAGAGGTGGGTAGAGAGAAAGAGAGAGAGAGAGAGAGAGAGAGAGAGAGAGAGAGAGAGATAGAGAGAGAGGTGGGTAGAGAGAGAGAGTTTCTGTTCTCTAGCTGTAGCGAGCTGTTCTCCATCAATACCACCCATGACATGAGAACTATGGGGACTCAGTGTGCCCCTTTCAAAATAGCACTCTTCTCTTTTTCTCCTTTTCTCGCTCCACCCCTTACTCTCCCTCTCTCTCTGTCTGCTTGTCTAACTCTCTCTCTCTGTTTCTCTCCCCCCCCCCCCCCCCCCCCCCCCCCCGCGCTCTTTCTTTCTTTCTTTCTCCCAGCACCATGTTAGGCAGTGTCTCGGTGCTGTCTCTGCCCTGTGTGTGTGTGTGTGTGTGTGTGTGTGTGTGTGTGTGTGTGTGTGTGTGTGTGTGTATGTGTGTGTGTGCGTGCGTGTGTGTGTGTGTGTGTGTGTGTGTGTGTGTGTATTCCAGACTGGGCTCAGGATTAAACTGGCTTTTACTGGAACATGGCATCAACACTTTGAACACACACACACACACACACACACAGACACACACACACACACACACACACACACACACACGCTAACATCCACGGAGGTATAAAAACAGCAGTGGCTAGGAATAGGATGTAGAAAAGAGAAAGGAAAATCTGAGCGAAGAGAAGCATATAGTGATGACAGACACACACACACACACACTTTACTTTTTTTTAACTGCATAGTTATCAAACACTCCAAAAAATGAAGGTTTAAAATGGGCACACATACACACACAGGTGTACATTGTACACAGAAGGATAATAATGGAAATAACACAGTCAGCTTTTAAATAATAGTCTGTAAGTACATGTCCTAGCCGGCCCTGCTGTCAGGCACTGTAAGCCAATCCCAGAGACACATCATTATCATAAACAGCAGGGGATTGCGCACGTAAGGTTGGCTTTTATCAGCATAACATCAGGACAACAAGCTCAGCAGAAGCACGCTGAGGGGGGGATCATAAAGTCCGAGAGATACAGCACAGGCGGGGATGATGTCATGCTGTACCCGCTCTGTCAGAGTAAAACAGCGGCGTGGTAGTTTGGTTATAGTAGGATGGGCAGACTTTGCTCAGGGGTAGTGAGGGCACAGGAGAATGCTAACTTTCTGTCAACCTCAGACTAAGAAAGCTACAA
Source organism: Coilia nasus (assembly GCA_027475355.1). Lineage (NCBI taxonomy): Eukaryota > Metazoa > Chordata > Actinopteri > Clupeiformes > Engraulidae > Coilia > Coilia nasus. The sequence continues at coordinate 7,765,341 of CM050220.1, read as the reverse complement.
GTAGACAAGCAGTCACGACAACTACAGAAGCACTCGAAGAGCGCAGACCTCCGCTAAGCAGCTCAACACCCCCCCCCCCCCCCCCCCCCCATTTTTTTTCAGTGGGAACGATACGTTCATGACTTTGTGGTTTCTTTTTCTAACAGACAAACAGACAGACAAGCGGAGGTAAAAAGGTAAGACAGACAAACAGACAGACAGACGGACAGACAGACAGATGGACAGACAGATAAACTCTGGCAAAAACATAACCTCCTGTGCGGAGGTAAAAAAAAGGCCAAGCTGTAGTCCTGCTTATTAAGAAACAAGTTGGTGGTTATAACATAAATCATACAGGTATC
>CM050220.1:7727500-7735000 GCA_027475355.1 Coilia nasus | reverse complement strand
AAGCTTCACATGCCTACAAGTGCAGTCATGAGTATGTATAAGTAGTTTCAACCCTTTTCAACCAATTTCAACCATTTGTAAGCTTAATGGAGGCATTAAAACCCTTTATGAATGTTTATGCAATCTTATAAATGCAAGATTCATGGAAAGTGTTACCCAAGCTTTTACCTACTGTTGCTATGGTAATGTAAGATGTTTAGTGTAATACTGTGGGCCTAGGGAGCACTGCAATTTCAAATCCAGTGTATGATCTGTGCATTTGGTTTTGACAATAAAGCTGACTTTTTATTTGACTTTCACCACTACACCCAGCTAAAGTGGCATTTTCATCCACTCCTAACCGTGGCACCATGCGTTTATTTGTGTGTGTAAATATTTAAAGTCATCACTCTCACACACCTCATTTTAATGGCCTCGCTTCTCTCTCTCTCTCTCACCAAAACACACGGCCGGCGTTATGTAACACACAACCTGATCCTATGTGTATAGTCCTGATGTACATGACCCCAGCACAGCTGACGCAACAGGGTAGACATGAGGCAAATTATATTATATCAAGTACTCATTTAAATGATTCTTTAAGGGTTGTTTTTATTTTTCATTATGTTTGCTTGTTCCTGTAGATTATTTCTTTCTGCAATCCTCCCGTTTTCTGCATACGTACTCCATAATGTTTTCTGTCATCTTTTCCTTGTACCTGTCAGAGAGAGAGAGAGAAGAGATGGAGAGAGAGAGACGGAGAGAGAGAGAGAAAGAGAGAGATGGAGAGAAAGAGAAAGAGAGAGAGATGGAGAGAGAGAGAGAGAGAGAAAAAGAGAGGAAGATGGAAAGAGAGAGAGAGAGAGAAAGAGAGAGAGATGGAGAGAGACAGATGGAGAGAGAGAGAGATGGAAAGAGAGAGAGAGAGATGGAGAGAGAGAGAGAGATGGAGAGAGAGATGGAGAGAGATAGATGGAGAGAGAGATGGAGAGAGAGAGAGAGACAGGGAGAGAGAGAGAGATATAGAGAGAGGGGGAGAGAGATAGAGAGAGAGAGATGGGGAAAGAGAAAGAGAGATATTTTGCAGCTGCACCTATTTTGAGGTTATTGCCCCGAGACTTCTGCTTTCTCCATTACAGTGGCAGAAATCCACTCTCAGCGAGTGAAAACGCTGATGTGTGAAGGTGTTGTTTTTAAAGCACAGGGCGTTGAGCTGTCCTGCCGTTACATCTTGTGCCTGTGTGCTCTGGGGCAGTTCCACAGACGGTGCGAAAACAGAACAGGCAGTCAGTGAGTGAGTGAGTGACTAAGTCTAAGTGAAAATAGCTTTTTTAGTTTGTTTGCACCTACGAAATGGAGCAGGTTACAAGAAGTCCTTAAATCAGACCAGCTTAGTCATTACACACTTTAACTCTTTGGTATATGACATGCCTAGCATACAGTTTTCTTGTTTTAATTGATTCCATGTGAGTTTTTTCTTTTTCTTATATTTTTAATTTATTTATTTTCATTATTGTCATTTGCTATCTGTTTATTTTTATTGTATGAATGTAAACTCAGTTGTCCCTAAATAAACAGTGGTTGATGATGAAGTGTTTGAACAGGGTCTGGACTGCCCTACATAGGCAAGTGCAGTAACTATGTTAACATAGAAACTGAGAAAACTGCCTTTGTAGTAGTCATACTGCCCAGTCAAAGATGGTGTACATATAAAAGTGGTGATGTTTTTATCTACTTTCTTAATAGTGTTGTGAAGTCAATTTCCAATTTAAACTCATTTTGCCAAAATATGTACACTCTCAGAAAAGAAGGTACAGAATTTTACTTTTAGGGGTACAAAAGCTTGTCACACCAGTAGTACCGTTGAAAGCCTTAAGATCCAAATATTAGCCTTTGGGGGTACATTAATACTCATCAATACTCACTTAAGCCACAGATTTGTCCCCCTACTGTCCCACTGTTTCTGACAGTGTAGTTACTGCCTTGTGTCTTTGTAGGGCAGTGGAGGGTGGCTGAGGCCTTCAGCAGGAGGGCACACCAAATACCAAACTGGACTGGAGGTGTTGAGCACCAAAACAGCTGTCCAGGACCCATTCTCCTCCCAAGGGACCCTGCTCTGATGCCAGTTTGTACCCTGTTATTAGCTGTTATTTGCTGTTATTGGAGCAAAGTTGTGCTGCCAGGATGGGTGATTTCACTGCTGCAGTTCTTCTAGAAGATTCCAAGATTCCAGATTCTCTCCAGAGAGACCATACTGGGGCCTGAAATTATCCACTTGAAAATTACTGACTTCTCCCTGCCAGTCTCTATCAGGATGGAGTGTGTGTGTGTGTGTGTGTGTGTGTGTGTGTGTGTGTGTGTGTGTGTGTGTGTGTGTGTGTGTGTGTGTGTGTGCGAGAGAGAGAGAGAAAGAAAAAGAAAAAGATTTTCACTGGAAATTATTTTCCATTCCTTGCTTCTCTATCGGGAAGTAGTTTACCATGCTTTGGCTCCTGTGCGCCAGCACTCATGGGAATGACTCTTTATGTTCTCTAAACAGACTCAGGAACTAACTGGTCCAGACTCAGGAACTAACAGTCCTGTGTAGTAGTCCACACTTGTGCCCGTCTGGTCCTCTTGAGAACGTCAAGGGGGCTTGCTGTGCCTGTGTCATGGGTGCGTGAAGACACCACATCAGCCATGAAAAAAAAAAAAAAATAGGTATAATAGTAGATACTATCAGGCGCTCTTGTAGGAAAATGGGCAAAACTATGTAGAAAAAAGAAGACAAGAAAGGACTTTACTGTGTCAGTGGTAGTGTCAGTTATAAATAGTCCAACCCAACCCATGATATATTTAGTTACAATTCTTTTTTCTTCTTTAATGGATAAAATGTCCTCTGCTTTAATTGGATAAAAGCGTCTGCTAAGTATAATGTAATGTAATGTAAAGGATAAGTCACAGGTAGGCTTTGGGTAACACTTTATTTTACAGTTCCATTTTTAGTGTATCTACATGTAACAGCCTGTAATATTATGTACTTACACTGTACATACCTAACACTAACCCTAACCCTAATGCTAAGGTACAGTGTACATACATAATGTTACATATTGTTATCGTGTTGTTGTATTTTGCATAATTGAGTTGCTTTCAATCACTTGAACATGTGTATACAGTGGTCCCTCGCTATATCGCGGTTTACCTTTCGCGGCCTCGCTGTTTCGCGGATTTTTTTAGTGCATGCAATCTCCTGTACAGTACAGAATGCGCTCAGCTTGTGAAATTTACATAAATCTTGCACCGCTAGCTGTGTGACTCTGAAGTGCTGTATGTCTGCAAGTGTGAACTTTGCCTGTCTGAGAAAAGTGTATAAGTGTAGTGTAGGGGTTTTACAGCCTTAAAACATCTATAATAATTGTTAAAAATAAAGCTGACTACTTAGCGGATTTTGCCTATCGCGGGTTATTTTTATAACGTAACTCCCGCGAATAACGAGGGACCACTGTATTGTAAACTGTACATGTGTTTAGTGACAGTAAAAGGCATTCTATTCTATTCTATTCTATTTTATTATATCCTATTCTATTCTATTCTATGTAACAGTACACCATTTTTTACACTGAACCTAATTAATGTAACAAGGACAGTAAAATAGTGTTAGCAGGCTTCGTCCAATTTTATTTTTAAAAAAAATTACGTCACTCATTTGGCCTCCACTTCTAACTTCCTCTTTCCTCCTTCCAGTATCTGTCTGTCTATCTGTCAGGCCGTCTGGTGCCGGTGTGAGATATGCTGTCACTCAAACTGGAAAAGCAGGGTCATGATAGCATCAGGGTCATACGTAACCCAATGAGCTGGAAGTCTAATTCTAACACACACACACACACACACACACACACACATATGTACACACACAAACGCATGCACACACTCACACAAACACACGTACACACTCTCTCGCTCTCTCTCTCTCTCACACACACACATACACACACACACACTCACACACAGGCATGGACACACACACGTATACACACACACACACACACACACACATACATATTGTTTTGTTTTGTTTCATTGAGTTTTGGTTTTGCTGTTCATGTGGAAAGAAAAGAAAAACTATTCATGAACCTCACGGCCTACATGCGGATGTTAGATTACTAATGCCCACTTCATGAATCTCACTTCCTTCTAACCTGCAAATACCACTACATCATCAGCATTTCTCAGTAGCTCTCTGTGCAGTTTCCTCTTTGACCCATTCATCTCCTGAAACAGCATGCTTTTTCTTTTCTAAACAAGGGACTTAAATCTCATTTCCATGTTAGACAGCATATTCAAATTGCCACCAGCTGACTTTTTTTTTCGAATTGTTGTACCTTGAAAACCATTCAAGAGGTGACTTAAACCTGGGTACTATTTCAAAGCTTCTTTGTCTTTTTTCCCATCAGAATCCGATTTTACTGTCAAGTGCAACGAATGAAATGTACAAGCAATGTGTGTCTGTAAGCTAGTGCAAACACTGATAATGACAGAGATAGAAGACAGAAAGTGCGGTAACACTTTATTTTACGGTGTCTTTCTTTAGTGTATCTACATGTAACCACATGTAATATTATGTACTTAGACTGTGCATACCTAAGACTAATCCTAACCCTAACTCTATGGTACAGTGTTAGTACATGATCCTAAGACTAATCCTAACCCTAACTCTATGGTACAGTGTTAGTACATGTTACATGTTGTTACACACTTTGTTACACTGTACTTAACTTGATGTAACTGGGACAGTAAACTAAAGTGTAAAACAAATAAAAAATGATATACTGGTACGCATACAAAAATATAAACCCCATTCTACTGATGCCTGTGTCTCTGTTTTACCAGATTAGGTCACATATGGAAAACCCCACTGAAAAACACGCCTTGAAAACCTAAAAAAACATTCTGCCTTGGCCACCTGTTCCAGAACTCTCTTTGGATGAAAGCAGGTAAGAAATAAGTTTTAAATCCTGACCCTCAAGCCTCTCACAGAACCTAAGGTGAGGGTGAAGGACGGTTACATCCAGAGTTTAAATTGGGCCGGAACCTTCCGGAGCTCAGCTCCCCCTCCTCACCTCGGCAATACAGCCAGCTGGAGCTGAGCTCCCTCTGCTACAGTATTTATAGTAACACAATAGAGTGAGATATTGACCACTGTGAGTAAAGAAGGGCTCCACCATCCTTACAAAAGCCTATCGTCGCTATCTCCGGTAAAGACTCCTGCTAGACCGCGGTCGACCCCGGGGCTGTGGAGAGGCAAATCAGAAAAACAATCAAAGTTACATAAATTTTCAAATTTGCTGGAGGAAGAGAGGAACAACAAACAGAGCTATATATAGCCCTGCGCATATCTGTGGGGGATTATGGGTAAACACCTCTGTTTGGAGAGCCTATCGCTCATCAGAGGGGGCGACCGAGGTGTGTTTGTGTGTTTGTGTGTTTTGGGGTCAAATGCAGCCAAAAGCTGCCCTCCTCTCGTGTGTGTGTGTGTGTGTGTGTGTGTGTGTGTGTGTGTGTGGGAGGCCAGATAAGAATCTCTTCACACACACACACACACACACACACACACACGCGCGCACACACAAATACACACACACACGCATTTAAGTAAGAAGATCAGAGGGCATACACGCACATCTAGGTTAGAACATCAGAGGGTAAAGACACACACACACAAACACACACACACACACACACACACACACACACACACACACACACACATCTAGGTTAGAACATCAGAGAGTAAAGAGACACACACACACACACACACATAGATACAAGAGATCACACAAGGACCTCCTGCAGGGCCCATCTCCTCCTGCCCAAAAGACTCAGCAGGATTCTCTGCAGGAAATGAAGAGTCTGTGGAACGAAATAACTCCAGATAAATGCACACACACACACACACACACACACACACACACACACAGACACACACACACACACACACACACAAACACACACACACACACACACACTTTGCTTTGCACTCCTAAAAAAGAGAATTCAAACCTATTCCTTCCCCCAACACAGACACTTGCAGAAGTCCACACCCTAACACTCACTCTTGTATACACACATATATGCCCTCACCCATGTTTATACACACATATGCACTTACTTAACCATACAGAACGTATGGAGCACTGCTGCTATTTTAACACTTATCTCCAAACACGCACTGATTCACACACACACACACACACACACACACACACACACACACACGCACACTCGTTGCCTCTCATTCATCAAGCTCTGACACATGTTAGCCTGTAGAGCAAAGACATATACACACACACACATGTGTGTGCGTGTGTGTGTGTGAGAGAGAGAGAGAGACAGAGAGAGGATTAAAGTCTTTTTCCACAACTTTCTGCTAAACACCATGAGCGATGCCCCGCTGCATTAGCTGCTGTTTGGCCCATCCATTCTCCACGCATGGCGGGTTGTTTACGTTAGCCTGCTAGCCTGCTGCTAGCGTGCTACATCGGGCCACAGCACACCGTGTCCAGGCCCGGGGCACATGTGATGTAACAGAAGGAGATGTGGGTCATCAGGGCCACCACACCCTGAACTGATAGCAGGCCACTAGCAGCTGTGCTCCTCCCCCTTTGGCCTGATTGTCTAGCTCACGTACAGCCAAACAACATGGCTCTAAACTTTTATGGTAGCACTTCATTTTATGGTGTCAATTGTAAATAGTCCAAACAAAGGCATGACATATTTAGTTAAAATTCTCCATTTTAAAGGATAAAATATCCACAGGGTATTGTTTGGGTGGCTTTGGGTAACACTTTATTTACCGTTCTTTTTTTAGAGTATCTAAATGTAGCAGCTTGTAATATTATGAACTTACACTATAAATATATCTTGCACTGTGCACGCCTCGAAGGCTGTTATCCATACTTGTTGCTCTGCATATGCCTTGGAGTTAGGGTTAGGTATGTGCAGGTATACAGATGTTGTTACCTGCTGTCTAACATCTTTATGTAGAGACACTGTAACAGAGACTCTTGAAATGAAGTGTTACCCACTGTTCTGTGTTGCGTATACTTCACCTACATATGTGATAAAGCATTACATCATTCATTACTACAATTACTAGTGCAATGTTTTCTTTATTTTTTTATGTTTATGTTTATGTTTATGTTTTTATTTATGTTATTTAATTATCATTACCTTTTTCCCCTCCCTTTTTTCCCAGTTCAGTGAATGTTGTATGAATGCAGATGTGTGCATGTTTGATCTGTTTTTGCAATGTGTATTATATGTATGCTGCTGGACACCTTAATTTCCTTCGAGATCAATAAAGTAACTCTACTCTACTCTACTCTACTCTTCTATACTCTACTCTACTCTACTCTACTCTTACTCTACTCTACTCTACTCTTACTCTACTCTACTCTACTCTACTCTACTCTACTCTACTCTACTCTACTCTTCTATACTCTACTCTACTCTACTCTACTCTTACTCTACTCTACTCTA
>CM050220.1:7712500-7722500 GCA_027475355.1 Coilia nasus | reverse complement strand
GAGAATGGAAGTGAAATTGTGTGTGAAAGAGAAAGAATGAGAGAGAGACAGAAGTGTGTGTGTGTGTGAGTGTGTGTGTGTGTGTGTATGTATGTGTGTGTGTGTGTGTGTGTGTGTGTGTTTAAGGTTTCTTATAACCTTTTCTATGTCCAAGGTCAGTCATACTAATGATATGAAGAGAGAATTAGACAAAAATGAGTCCAAATGGAGGACAAAGTCATAAACACTCTACGGTATAACACACTTTACAAAGCCCAGTGACCAAAGTCATAAACACTCTAGTCTACACTATAACACACTTTACAAAGCCCAGTGACCAAAGTCATAAACACTCTAGTCTACACTATAACACACTTTACAAAGCCCAGTGACCAAAGTCATAAACACTCTACGGTATAACACACTTTACAAAGCCCAGTGACCAAAGTCATAAACACTCTAGTCTACACTATAACACACTTTACAAAGCCCAGTGACCAAAGTCATAAACACTCTAGTCTACACTATAACACACTTTACAAAGCCCAGTGACCAAAGTCATAAACACTCTACGGTATAACACACTTTACAAAGCCCAGTGACCAAAGTCATAAACACTCTAGTCTACACTATAACACACTTTACAAAGCCCAGTGACCAAAGTCATAAACACTCTAGTCTACACTATAACACACTTTACAGGGATGACTTATCAGTGTGCCCGCATCCTGATCCTGACCCACTTCCTCCTGTGGTCATAGCACAACTGAAACTAGTTTACGGTACTAAAACAGCTACAGATACCCGATACAGGAAGGATGCCATTTTATGCTGTGCCACGCAGTACTGCAGAGTTTTTTTATCAGTGATGATAAAAAAAAAATTGTTGCGAAAACCAGAAGTTTTACAGTTGCGTGCATCCGTCCACTGGTTTACAAGAAGGTGGGTACAATATTAGTGATCATAAAAAAGGTGGGAAGGTGCTGTTTTGTGACTCAAAAGGGAGTGTTAGTGCTGTTTATGTGCATTTTATTGTTGTGACACCCCTGATCTTTATGGCAAAAGAAATACATACAGCCTTTGCCATTTCCTTCATGAGAAGCAAAATAATGTGGAAGGAATTCTACTCAACAACAATGAAAGTTATGATATACCAGATACAGTTAATGAATCTACAGTGCAGTGCTTGGTTGAAAGGGACAAGTCCAACAATCAGTGATACCAGAAGTGTTTCTTTAAAAGATGTTATCTTTCTACACACACTGATAGTTTTGTAACAATCCAACAGGTCAAGCAAATGATTTAGGACACAGCCCCTGCTAATGTTTAGTCTGAGGTATGGTGCAAAATGCCTTTCTGTGTCCATTTCTCTTTTGTCCGTCTGTTTGTTCTCTTCAAGGACCTTGGAGACCAAGCAGGACTTTGTTTCATCTCTCTTTTCTCTTTCTTTTCTGCCTTTCTTTCTCTCTCTCTCTCTCTCTCTCTCTTTCTTTCTCTCTCTACCCCTCTCTCTCTATTCCTCTTTCTCTCTCTCTCTCTTTGTCTCTCTCTGTCTCTTTCTCTCTCTCTCTCTCTTTGGTCTCTCTTTCTTTTCTGCCTTTCTCTCTCTCTATCCTATCTCTCTCTGTCCCTCTGTCTCTTCCCCTCTCTCTCTCTTTCTCTTTCTCTATCTCTCTTTCCCTCTCTCTCTCTGTCCCTCTCTCTCTCTCTCTCTTTCTTTCTCCTTGTCTTTCTCTGAAGTGATGCTGTTAGTGCTGGCTGTCTGCGAGATCATACAGACTACTTCTTTTGTTTTCGTTTTATATCGCTGACATCATGGCTGGGTGAAGCAGGCCGGCTGGAGCGTGGCGCTCCGCTCCTCCGTGTTTATGGAATTGTGCGCGGGGCATAAACAGTCAGAGTCGGATCGGCTTTCCGGAGAGAATGAGCGCACCGCCCGAGAATTCCTGAGCTTTTTCTTGAAAGCGAGATGGGGTCAGAATGCAAAGACTGCTGGCCGGCCAAACAAGCTGAGCTCATTATCTACCTGCCTTTGAGGAAAGTCAGAGCAAATGTGTGTGTGTGTGTGTGTCTTTGAAGTATACATTACCCACACTGCTGGGGGTCTCCTCCCTATGATCTCACTCTTAATCTCACAATTTTAATTACACGTTTACACACACACACACATACACACACACGCACACACATTATACATGTGTAAAGCTAATCGAAGTTATGCCAGATATTTTCACACATACAGCCATTTGCATTTTCACAAAAGCTGACACCGATCTGGACTTAATGTATTTGCATTCAGGCCAGATGCTGGCCAGTGTGTGTATTGTGCTAACACACACTGTTCATTGGGTCAGATGCTAACACACACTGGTATACACACACTGGTGATTGGTGCAGATGCTAACACAGACTGGCACACACTCTGGTCATTGTGTGCTTTGACTCAATTAGTGTCTCGTCTGCAACCCGTGTCTGAGGATATATTATATTCCAACCTGGCAGTGGTGAGTGCGTTTGGCCAGAGTAGGCTAAGCATTTTAATCCAATTCAGCTCGGAGACTCCAGCACCTCACTGGAATGGAACTCAGGGCAGGAGTGCACCAGGACACAGCACAGCACAACACAGCACAGCTACACTGCACTGCACACAGCAGGACCTCTGAAGCTTTAAGAGCCTACACTTGTGAACAGTCTATAAAAGAACGCGCTCTACAATAATGTATTGTAAGACTGGAATGATTGTAAAATTCCACATTCTGTTCTATGGACGTCAACATCCTTTAGAACATTCACGCTCCCAATGTTCCTTTCACACAGGTGGACCTGACACCCTTAAAACCAGTGCTATGAACCAATGGGTTGATGAGTCAATGAGGCCCACAGGCCATAAATGGCAAATGGAAGATGAAAGCTTGCAACATTTAAAAGAATTTAAGTTGATGAGGAGGTGCTTCGCAATACTGAATGCCAATGTATATATTACAATAGATTTTACTATACACCGTTGTGTAGCAGTCTATTTTTGATCAGGAACACAAAGGTAGTAAAAGATGCAACGAATACAATAGAAGGGTTAAGAGGAGAGCCTAAAATTAAAAGCCTGTTGGCACTGGCCTTCAAGGGTTTTTTTTAATACCCAAAGTTAAAAGAAGTCGTCAGCAGTTGACCCCCCTGATGACCCCTGACCCCATCACCCCACCCCCACCCAACACAGTCATGGCCAGCACTCCTCATCTCCCTGACCCCATTAGGGCAGAGAGGAGGTTAATCATGTCTCTGTGACTACACGTCTCTACGGTCCAAGGCCCTCTTCCCTCTTGATTCACACCCATATAGCCATCTCTTCCTTTTTTACCAGACACACATACACACACACACCCATAAACACACTCCGATCTACTCATCCCTTCCTTCTCTACCGGACATGGTTGACTCCGGTAGAATCTTTCCCAATCAACAAATCGGTGAAAAGTATTCCTGAGCAATGGTGCCGACTTTGTGTGCTACCAGAACCATAGAATGTACCACACAAAGTCAACTATTATTAAGCTTTATGAAAGCATCATAACCCTTCATGAGTTTTATAAATACAAGTTTCATAGAAAGTGTTACCACACATCTATCTGTAGCACCTGAAGGCAGCTTGGTAGTTTGTAGGCCCTGCCATAATATATTAAACTTTAAGACATTGGAGAGTTTGCGTCTGAGCCGTATGCCTGGTTCCTGAACTCCAAACAAATGAAAGTACTAAAAAATAGAAAACTGGATACATTGAGAATGGGCTAAATCCAGAACGTTTGTAGTCTAGCTTTTGTTCGAAGACTGTATGTGCATGATTTCAAAGGTCAAAAAAAGAAAAAGAGTTTCTCAGTCCAAGGCTCTCCTTAGTTAAAATGTCTTTATTCAAGCCGACACGTCCTAAGACGGACTACTTAAAAAAGCCCATGTGTAGCGTAGCGCCATAGGCCTTCTTCGGGGCATATAACATTATAAAGGAAGTTCAGGTGAGGTTTATCATTACAAGGAGGAACTCAGATGCTGACAATCAGTCCTCAAACTCTACAAGTTACCTGATTAGTAGACTCACCCAGCTCCCAGAGCTGAGAACCACAAGACAGACAGCTGTGTTGGCTTTCAACACAACACATTCAAGTATTGACCTTTGAAAGCGTTTCTTCCTTCTTGAAATACATAAGCTAAAACCTAAATGAAGGAAGTAATGTCCATATGGGCTCTGTCACAGTCATAACAGACTTCCTGTGTGTTAAACATGTACATGAAATGCCTAAGATAGAACCTTCTAAGAGGTTAATAGGGCTATCAAGTAGGCGTTTAGCTTGAAAACAACTCAGAGTCTGATGGACAGAGAGCAAGGAGTCTCTGCAATCTGATGGATGTCCAGACAGATAGGCCTTTGCTGGTGGTTTACTGAGGAACAAGGGGTAGTGAGGTCAGCTCGGAGGAGTGTGAGTCACTCGTTTAACGTGATGCTCCAGTGACGCGGAGGAGGGCAAGCGTTTCAGCCGTAGGATGGACGGAAAAAACACTTCATTGGCGTCACTCCTCCAGCAAGCCTGGATGCCAGTGTGTTTTTGTCTGCCTGAGTGTGTGTGTATGTAGGAGAGCGTTAATGTTTCTTGTGCGTTGAGTGACTGAGTGTTGTTTTTTCTGCTTTCAGTGTGCAGCATATTTGAGTGGCCAAATTGGAGGTTGGGAGAGTGTACGTGTAAGAATGAGCGTTAGTATGTGTGTGTTTGTGTGTGCGTGTGTTTGAGTGAATGCGTGGTGAGTAGGAAGTTGAGACCATGACATCATTGTTAGTTCTGAGAAGCATTGAGAGACACTCAGAGGCCCGTTGTCAATCTTACAGTCGCCTTTATTACAATAATTGGGTTTGTTCGTCTTACACCACAGATACACAAAGCCCACAGCAAACATATTTTCTTTGCCATCACTGTCGTTCCATTTTGTGTTTCTTTATATACAAACTCTTTTTATACACAAAAAGGGCGTATATATTTTTTTACATTACTTTTCACAACCAACTCTACTCTAGGTAACCATACCAACATGCCGTTTCCTTTCTAAGAATCTCACTGGCTTTTCACCAGTGCCTCATCCTTTCCTACTCTGGGCAGGACTGACCAATGACCAGCCAGTGGGAGATGTGTAACACATCCATGATTGACTGTTCAAATGTTTGGCCCCGCCTCAGAGTCAATCTGCTCTGTCCCTGTACGTACTTCTTTTCCATCTTATTTTCACATACACCTACATCAAAACCATCTATACAACATTCAGCTAATTCCTACTCTCCATTCACAAGGCAACTCTATGGTTGCCCCAATACAAACGCTCATGCTAACTGTAGCACTAATGCTCATATTGGATATGCTAACGCTAACAAGGTGTGCTAGCTAGCACACAGCTGTGGGAAATGCTACAAAGTGTCCCTCTCATATGTGTGTGGTCTGTGGTAAAGCCAGGGTTTGTCCGAACATGGCTCAGATTGTAGTTTATAGGACAAAACCTTATTTAAATAAAATATTTAAAATGATATTGCTTTAGTTTCATTGTAATAAACCCTAATACGCCAGCTGAAAATGGGGAGTGCTAGCGTGATGCTAGCCGTCCCGCTGGCAGATGTAATTTGGGAACGTGGTAAGACTTGACTTCCAGTAGAATCAGACTCTTGTAAAATAAAAAATCATTTAGTTTCTTCTTCTCTTCAAAACCAGCTGTCTGAAGTTTCTCCTTTACCCCTTCACCTCATTTGCAGGGTTTTTTTTTTAAAAAAAAGAAAGGTTAAAAACAGTGCTTCTTTTACACACCGAAAAGAGCTACAGTACAATTTCCGATTGATAATATCTTAGAAAAAAAAATTGTAAAACTTTAATTACAAAAGGAAAAATAAAATGAAAACATAAATACCAATTAAACAGTAAACAAGACTACATACAAAAGACCCTCCCCACCCCTAAATAACACACACACACACACACACACGTGGAGGCGTGTGTACGCTGTGTATGTAACTGTAATCATTCCCTTGAGTCCGTGGTGTGTGTGTGTGAATACTGCTAGTCAGGATGAGGGGTGGGGAGAGGTATAGCTGCCATTCAGCACAGTAAAGACGGAACACTGTATGAAGACACACACACACACACATACTTTGGAAGGTGTATGTGCGTATGCAGACACATTATGTACACACGCACACGGAACATAAATTAGAAGTCCACCCGCTTCTTAAGTCGTCAGTCTCCAACCGATGCCTTCCTGTGAGGCAGGAGTCCATTTAGAGATGGAGGGGTGTCATCCCGCCCTCGCCCTCTCCTTTAGACCATGGTCTCTTTCCTCTTGCCCAGGGAGCAGATGGACCGGCGCTCCTTCTTGGCCTTGCGTGGGGACACGGAGCTCGTGGAGGACGCAGAGGAGGAGGAGGAGGACGCTGAAGATGACAAGGGGTCGGAGGGGAGGGCGGGGGGCGGAGGGGTGCTGGTGGTGGCAGAGCGGGGTGGCACTACGGCCCCCTGAGGGCAGTTCTCATCCGCCTCCATGGAGGAGGAGGAAGTTGATGACGACGATGATGAAGATGAGGTGGGGCGGCGTTTGGGCCGCGCTCCAGAGGCGGGCTGTGCCGGAGGGGTGGTGGGGGTCTCGGGGTCGGAGGAGGTGGGGGAGGGGGTCTCAGGGACAGAGGAGGAGGAGGAGGAGTCTGAGGTGCTGGTAGTGGGGGGCTGGGGTGGGGCCGGTGGTGGTGGCGCCCCTCGCTGGACGGTGATGGCGTTGCGGAGGCAGTTGAGCCACTGCTGCTTGTGGAAGATGTCGTTGACCTGCAGTGTGTGAGACTGGCCCTGGGATGGCTCCGTGAAACGCACACGGAAGATGTTCTTGGCTGAGGGAGACAAAAATAAATACGTTTTAATTCCCAGATCACAGGCAACATTTAATATGTAACTGGGAGAATAATAAACTGTGTGTGTGTATGTATGTATGTGAACGTACATGTATGTTATGTGTGTGTGTGTGTGTGTGTGTATATGTGTGTGGATGTATGTGTACATGTTTGAGTTTGTGTGTGTGTAGGTGGACGCATGTTTGACTGTGTGTGTTACATGTGTGCAGATGTATGTGTACATATATATTTGTGTGTGTGTATGTGTGTAGGTGTACATGTATATTTGTATGTATGTGTGTGTGTGTGTACATGTATATGCATGTGTGTATGTTTACATGTATGTTTGAGTGTGCGTACAGGTGTACATGTATATTTGTGTGTGTGTACATGTATGAGTGTGTGTGTATGTGTGTGTGTGCTAACCTTTCTCTGCGTTGCTGAAGGCGCCCCTGAAGGAGCCGCCCATCCTGACGTCTCCGTCCTGCAGGTCCTCCAGGATCATGTCCCGCACCGGGATGGGCTGCCGGTACACCTGGTAGCAGTGCCGCTCGTTACGGGTCACGGGCCGCGTCAGAACCAGCACCTCGTTGAACAGGAAGACGTGCAGCTTCTGCAGACACAAAAACACACACATTCATTTGCTGACATTTAACTATACTGTGCGTGTGTGTGCTGGTGTGTGTCCATTAGTGTCTGTGCATCTGTGTGAATGTATGTCAGCGTGTGTGTGTGCATGTCACAGAGCACCTGTGTGTACTGATCGTGCCACTCTTGTGTGTGCACATGTGTATACATGTATGTGTGATTGTGTGTGTGTGTGTATGTACATGCATATGTGTGAGTGTACTGACCATGCTGCTCTTGTTGTGTGTGCATGTCAGTAAACGTCTGTGTGCGTGAGTGTGTGTGTGTGTGTGTGTGTGTACTGACTATGCCGCTGTTATTGTGTGTGTGTGTGTGTGTATGCGTGTGTGTACTAACCGTGCCGCTCTTGTTGTGTGTGTATGCATGTGTGTGTATGCTTGCGTATGAGTGTGTGTATGCGTGTGTGTGTGTGTACTAACCGTGCCGCTCTTGTTGAGTGTGTATGCTTGCGTATGAGTGTGTGTGTGTGTGTGTGCGTGTACTAACCGTGCCGCTCTTGTTGTGTGTGTGTGTGTGTATGCGTGTGTGTACTAACCGTGCCGCTCTTGTTGTGTGTGTATGCTTGCGTATGAGTGTGTGTGTGTGTGTGTATGAGTGTGTGTGTGTGTGTGTGTGTATGCGTGTACTAACCGTGCCGCTCTTGTTGCGCAGCTCCCCGTGGCACAGCAGGCTCTTGCTGTGCTGGATGAGGGGGTCTCTCTGCCGCTCGTCCAGGAAGTCCAGCTGCTCCTGGTAGTACTGGCACTCCGACTCGCCCTTGCGCATGTTGATGTCCGACAGCACCTCCTGGATGATGGAGATCTACACACACAGGAAACACACGTGTCATTCAAATGATCCAACTGGAGTAAGTGTGTGTGCAAAAATGTTTTAGCAGGGCTTTACGGCTAGTGGTGGTACAACAGTATTCAGTTTGTGTGTGTGTGTGTAGAATGTAACTGCCTCTTAAGGCTTCTCATGTTTTTATAGTGTGTGTGTGTATAAACAGATTACTTCAGGACCCAATGACGTGCAGTCTCAAATGGCAGTGAGATTCTACACACATTATCTCATCTGTTTACATACTGTTGCCAAAAACATAAATGAAAGAAAGCGTCTGTATGTATAAATGTCTATGCATCAGGGTGGTCAGGCAGTGTACGTGTGTGTGTGTGTGTGTGTGTGTGTGTGTGTGTGTGTGTGTACTAACCGCGGTGTGCAGGCTGGTGGCGTCGGGGTGGTCGGGGGGCGTATGTCTCAGCACCTCCTTGAGCAGGAGCGGGTACTTGACGAGGCGCGAGCGCGGGATGTCCAGGAAGCTCCAGAGGTCCAGCTTCCTGCTGAAGGGTGACTCCAGGCAGCGCTGCAGGAAGTCCCCCACGCGCCGGTCCTGCTTCTTCTGGTCCAGCAGCGCCTTCGCCGCCAGCTGACGGCTGCAGTACTCGCGGTACGCGTTCAGGCGCGGCAGCTGCACACACGCACAGGAACACACACATACACATTAGTATGCACGATACACACATTTCTTACTGACATAAACTAATAAAATAATATAAGCTGCATTATGAAAACTATATTCTACAATATTCGAGATCCAAGATGGCGGTGCGCACAGATGCTGCGGACCAGAGCTGCCAATAAAGATGCAGCTTTTTCTACCAACACTACACTACTTTTTACACTACACAACACTACAAAAACTCCTGATACAACTCTGCTATATTTTACACACACACACACACACACACACTTACTGGACTCTATATGAGGAACTGAGGGAAAACAGGTGGGGTGCTGAGAGACAGAGATGAGTGGGGTGACAGGGGTGAGAGGTGAAAGGTCAGGGGTGAGGGGTCAGGGGTGAAGGGTGAGAGATGAGGCGGGCGGGCTTACCCAGTTGACCACGATCTGGCCGATCTCCCCCACCGTCCCGTCGGCCCTGGTGGCCTTGCCCAGCTCCGTCAGCAGGTCTGCGCACACATGGAAACACAGGAAAGGTCACACACACTTTCCAAATATATCACATGTAATCACACACACACACACACACACACACACACACACACACACACACACACACACACACACACACACACACACACTAACACACAGACAAACACACACACCAAATATATCACATGTAATCTCACACACCACACATATTCTAACACACAGACAAACACACACACACAATATATGGCAACACACACCTTCATGGAGTGGGATGTAGGCGTCCAGATCACCGAAGATGTGTGTCAACTCCTCTTCAGTCATGATGCTCAGCTTCAGCATTGGATCATGGTACGCCTGAGAAACACACACACACACACACACACACGAATGTTAACACACACTAACGGATGTTAACACACACTAAAAGAGACGAGCACTTGATGTCATTAAGCCAGCGTGGCTCCATGCAGCTCTTACAGGCAAAACAACTAGCTGAGCTCACAGAGTATTTCAGGAGAGCCAACTCATTCCCTTCTGTTTATA